>JBBPLL010000098.1:0-30286 GCA_038089755.1 Leccinellum rugosiceps | reverse complement strand
TTGGTCCCTTCAGTTGAGCAGGAAGAGGCAGAAACACGTTGTGCGTGCGCCAGGCACAAACTCAGTGGAAATATTGGAGAAACCTAAAAGTGTGAAATAGGCACCTGCAAGCGTAGAGACCTAACTCTGGCCCGTGGGAGCAAATCATTCTTGAAATCTCTCAACAACCCTTTTAGCAACACCTCCCCCTTCCCTGCAAGCAAGTTCCGTGTCGGCATTGCTGGCTGTCGTGGCAATGAAGCCTGTAACAGAAGATCGAAAATAAATAAATGCGATCAACTTCGGTGGTGACTACCACTGACGGAATTCTAGACACGCAGGCCTCGCACTCGCTTGCTAGGGGGACGCTTGATACCCCAGTGTACCTCACGAATATGGCGAAGGATGCACTCCCGGTTGAGTTCCACTGTTCGCCCACAACAGGCCCACTTGCACATGAGACGGAAATCGCGGGACTTCTTTTTGATCCCATGGACGTCGGATAGATGGCCGAAAGTGATGCAGCGCGAAGCTCCTGGCCGCATATTGTTCCATCTAGTTCCCTCCACCAGCACTGGTAGATATGCTGTTCAGTGGGTGACATCGGTTGCTCGTCAATAGTGCCAGCATTTTGGAGCGGTTGCTGCGCGGCCTGTTGCATTCAATTTGACGAGACGTACGTATAGCGAAAATAGATGGTTTACCTCAGTACTGAACCAACTAACGTTGCCCCTAAGGTTCGAAGAACCTACACCGACAACAGGATTCACAGAATTGGATGAAGCATTCTGATCTGCGTGTAAAGGTAGGGATTGTACAAGCTGGGACGCGTGAGGAGTTTGAGGACCGGCCTACCCCAAACAAGGTTAGTAATGAAGATGATCCAAATCCCATGCCGTATCTCACCTGTAGGTGCTTCCCCATGCCTTGATACGGAATGAAAGTGTGATGGTAAGGATCAGTAACATGCGGTGGTTTGGGAGGAAGGAAGTCTGAAGGCGCGGAATCCCAGTGAGCCGGCTCATTGGGCTGTCGCCCGTTGATTGACATATGATCCATATCGGTGTTAAGTAACATTGAACTGACAAAAACTACTTACCAAGTAGTTGGCGGGCATGGAGTTCAAGTCATGGTAAGGACCAGCCAGGTTGAAGCCATCAGGTGCCGGGTGAGAGAAGGTATACATCGTATCAGAGATATCCAAGTGGTGCAGTGAAAGTGAATGGTGGGGAAGGAATGAGGTCTCCACGCCCGGCACATCCTGGTGCAAGGGCGGCGTGGATTCGCCAGGACGCTGCAATCGTCTATGCATATCTCAGACAGCTGAAAGAACGGTGAAAAGGTATCGGGTTCTGCGGAGTGGTTGAGACAATCATAGCGAGAACTGAGCGACGACTTAAATATTCTGCGGCAGTATGGGTGACTTGGACCACCACATGGGGACTCTAAGCGGATCTGTGTAACGTAACGCAGTAGTAAGGAGTTTCCGCCCGGGCCAGCCAGTCAAGATGGATGAAACATAACCCCAAATCTCGGAGAACTTGTTGCGTCCGAATTTATAGTCGTCCAAAAAATTCAGGAATCAATCGTCTGGGCTGGCTCGGCCTGGCAAGTTTCAATCAAGCTTCCGCCAGCCAGCCAAGCTCATGAAACATGATAGTAACCCCAAATCGGGGTTGGTTCTCGAGGAACTACTAGTCCCTCCGAATTCGTAGTTTTAACGTCGATATTTCAAGTTGAGCTGGATGCATTCGTCATAGTAGCACGCACCTCCGATCATAGTGCACGTGCGCTAGTCTGGCGGGTTCCGGATTCCCATCGTAGCAGCTGAAGATTTCATTATAGAATTCATTTTCGTTGAAACGTTGTTAGTGAAATACTCCCGTAACCTAACTTGAATGTGCCACCTCAGGGTAGTATGTGAGTGTACTTACTCAAAGTTCGTTGACCGTTGGCCATGGGGCGTGGGCCTGGCGAACATTCCGTATCGAACAAGATTTCCACCGTATCAAACCGCACATGTGGTGTGTTTCCGATACGTGGCAAAACCGGGTGAACCGCCCAGCTGACTCGGCGTGCCATTAAATTAGCTCACTCAGTACATAATAGTACTAATGACCATGACCATCGTCGCTAGCATAACGCAGACGTGGAAGATTCGGTGAGACTCGAACTCCATCTGCTCGGGAACGCCATTTGCGCTGAACGGGAATGAAATGAAAAAGGTGACGGGTGCACAGCGAACGAGTACAGCCACTATTATGCTAGCAAATTGCAATGTAAACTTAATAATGCCATAGACGGGTTGGTCCACTGATCCTGGATTGCTTAAAATAATCCACTCACCACCTTATGTCGATTTTAGCCCGTTGATTGGTGGATCATTCTCCCGTCCGACCGACAAGTATCCACAGTTCTTTGACTTGGAATTCTGGATAGAATACCCCTATTACCTTCCCTGCCTTATCTCTGCCATCATCACCGTCATCGGTGTGATCCTTGGATACATGTTCCTGGAGGAGGTATTTCATTTTTATACACTACATCTTGTTCAGCTGATCATATCTTCTGCGTTACGCAGACCCTTCCCAGCAAACGCAAGAAGAGCGGCTAGAAGTGCCATTCTTCTGCATCACCTAGCGCACACAATGCCGATTCGTCCCTTCGTGTGGACCCTGACAAGCCCATCATGGGGTCTGAAACAACTATTGTCTCTGCCAATCAGTTTCCGGTTTCGCCCAAAGTTTGTGTCGAAAAATGGATGACATAATAATGACGAACGCAGGCAACCCCAGAAATGTTGGGTGCATGTACTGACTTCCGTTATCGATTCGAGCGCACTGCGTGCGCCGGCAGCGCTCTACATACGGTAGACGCAATGTAAAGTGCGACTCAAGTGGTGTAAAGTGGGTGTAAGGTAACAGTAGACTGTGTGGGTCGAAAACCTTGCAATTAGAAACATAATGTATCCGAGATGAAGAAGCCAACCGAAACAAAATCTACCTTCATCATAGTGACCGTAGCGATACTATGACTACTAGCTGCGTGACGGGCACTATAGCACACAGTCCCGTGATGAACGGTATTGATTGGCAGGGTAGGGGGGAAGAAGAGTGAGATTAGACCGTGAGTTCTGACTCGGATTGTGGGTGTAACATGCCTCAGGCTCGTCTCGACTAAAAGATCGAAAGTTTTCCTACTCTGCATACGGGGAGATTAGGTTGGATTGGGGGTACATATGTATGTGGGATGGGACAGGAAGCGTTGAGAGTCCTGAATGGGGATTCTGAGTGAACTAGTGCATGGCTGAGTCCGGTGTCGTGCATATGGGCCCCCCGGGGAGGGGAGTAAAGGGAAGGAAGTAGGGTGATTAGGAGCACTGTTGGAGATATGGCGGAAGATCTGCACAAAAAATCCTGCGCGTTTTTTTTAACCCGCCGCAAAAATTTGACCCTGCGCGGTTTTTTATTTTCGTACTAGTGTCTATCTAGTACTGTTACACAGAGAACTGCAGGGGTATGGATAACCCACACAGGTATGTACCCTACCCGTACACGCTGAAACCCGTCCCCGTACCTACTGCTGCTGCATAAGGAAGAGCACAGGTACGGGTGCGGGTTAGCATTTGCCAACCCGTGGCCAACCCGCTACCCGTGGCCGTAGGTACCCATACCCGTGAGGTACTACACGCACATGCTGGCGTTGCGTCCGAGTTATTCATTGTCGCGTCGTGGCATGCCATCATGACAGTCGACACGTTGTGGTACCACGTTGCGTCGTTCGTCGGGCGTTGTCGACGTCTCGTGGTGGTGCCAGCACGGTACGCCGTTGTGTCGCTGACTCGTTGCCACGTTGTTGTCGTTGTCCGAGTCGGAGTCATCGACTCGTCGTATTCGTCGATGTTGACGTCACGTCGTCGCACCATTGCCGCGTCGACGTCTTCAACGCAGTCCGCTGACGGCGTGGACGAGGTCTGGCGGAGGATGAGGGAGGGACAGAGAGAGGGAGGGATGCACGCACGCACGCCACGTCGTCATCGCGTTCGTCGTCGTCGACGAGGTATGGGGAGGGCGGAGGGGTGAGCGAGGGAGAGAGAGAGGTTACCACGCACGACATCCGAGTCGCGTTCGTCGTGGCGTCACGTTGAGGGGCATGCGCTGGTGACGTATGGTGGTGTGGACGAGGTCTGGCGGGGTGGGGTGGGGTGGGGTGGGAGAGGGAGAGAAAGAGGGACAGGGAGAGAGACGAGTACCGTGCCACGTCCGAGTCGTCAGCGGGTCGTCGTCAAGTTACGTTGAGGGGCATGCGCTGGCGGGGTGGGTTGGGTTGAGGGAGAGAGGCGGGCGCCGTGCCACCTTCATCACGTTCGACGTTCTCGTCGTGTCGTTTCGACGTCGCGTTGTCGTCACGGTCGCGTAGAGGAGTCGTCGTCGTTGCTCGCGGGAGAGCGCGCTAGTGGTTGGGCGATGGAGTCCGGCTGCGTTGTGAGAGCCGCGTCTTGGGTTGAGCCGTACTTGTTCCCACGGGTCTGAGCGTGACCCGCTCTCTCTTTTCTCTTGCCATTACCCCTATCCTCACATTGCCGTTGCCGTTGCCCTCGTCAGGATGCAGGAACAACCCCACAACGCGCACGATTGTGCGTATTGTGCAGTCGTTCCTCCCTCAGTCTCAGGCAAGGCTACACACTTTTGTAAATACTTCAATGTATATGTACTGGACTCTAAAAAAACCGCGCATGTCTTTTTGTGGTGTGCGCATGGGTCAAAATTTTGTGGCGGGTTGAAAAAAACGCGTTGGGTTATTTGTGCAAATCTTCCGCCATAGTGATCTGGCTGCACAAAATTGTAGATTTGAAAAAAAAAAGCCCGAACCGAAATCACAGCTTGGAGCATTCAGAGTCATGCACCCGTGTCTTTTGCCAGTAGATTACAATGCCAATAATATGCTTGCTCAATAATCAAATATAAGTACTTCAAAAAAGACTCCAACAAATTTTCACACTTCCAAAACATCTTTCGTTGGCAGGATCACGAACAGCACTGTGACACGACGCTCGCTAAAAAATCGGCGTCAGACTGATACTAAGAATGAGCGTCGATCAGATGTGACGCTGAGCCTGATTTCACACCTCGGTCAGGTGACACTGACTTCACGCGTCCCTGGAATCAGCGTCGCGGCCAGTTATTTTGCACACAGCGTCTCAGACACTGTGATTTAGTCGATTTACTTTTTGCAGTGCTTCCAAGTGGGTTCCAACCGTGGTTGTTTGTACCACCCCCAGATCTCAAATATGGCATCCCAGTCAGATGACATCTTTCCATTTGAATAGGCGCGGATCAGATCCAATCTTCCTTTCTCTTGCAAAACGGGGAGACCGGAAGAGTGCACTGAGACGTGCAGGACGAGGAAATAGTCAAGATGCGACACAACGCGTCGATCAAGGGGAAGGGGATTCTTGTGATAGATAAGGCAGAGGGGATGTTGACCGGGAGTGGAGGGTATATGTTGATGTCTTGTAACACGGCAGTAAAAGTTCTGCAAGGTGCTGAAAACCTGTGCACAACAAGGCAGGAGGGTTGAAAGGGAGGGATAATGCACATCTTGCAAGCACGACAAGAGTTTTGCACAATGGCAAGTATTTTAATAAGTGTCGCAAGACGAGGGTTGCATCGGTGCTAGCCAATACAGGGAATACTGAGTTGTCGCAAGGCTCGGATTTTGCAAAGATGACATGAGAGCGGACGCCAGATGGAGAACTTGAAGACAGTAGGTTCCGGATCATCCCTTTCAAGACGGGCGGCAGGGAGGTATGACGGTGCGATGCATGCACACCTCTTGCAAACTTGAAATGACGTAGGAAAGGCTGAGAGTTAGCAAGTTTGGATCTTGCATTGCAAAGGACACCCATCAAATTTAGTATTGCAACAGGTAGGCTCGTCGTCAACCGGCGCCTGCAGGCTGCTGTTATGGATGGATGTGCAAATATAATTTCGGCGCGGAACCTTCCATCTCACTGATCGAACACAACTGTAAACACCCCTTTTATCCCTATTCCATCAGATTGGTACACCTCAGAACAAATTGTCCTTGAGATATCTCGAGATATCACAACCCCTTTAGCAACACCTTCTCCTTCCCTGCAAGCAAGTTCCATGTCGGTAACACCGGCTGTCGTGTGAGTGGCAAGATTTAATATGAAGCCCGTCATAGAAGATCGAAAATAAATAAGGAAATGCAATGTTCGGTGGTGACTGCCACCAGCACAATTCTAGACACGGAGTCCTCGCACATGCTTACTAGGGGGACGCTTAATACCCCAGTGTGCCTCACGAATATGACGAAGGAGGCACTCCCGGTTGAGTTCCACCGTTCGCCTGCAACAGGCCCACTGGCACATGAGACGGGAACGGCGGGACTTCTTTTTGATTCCATGGGAGTCGGATAGGTGGGCTGAAAGTGATTCAACGCTAAGCTCTTGGCTGCATATCGTTCCATCTAATTCCCTCCATTGGCACTGGTAGATATGCTGTTCAACAGTGGGCGACATTGGTTGCTCATTCATGGCGCTAGCAGTATGGAGCGGATGCTGCGCAGCCTGTTATATTCAATTTGGTGGGGCGGGCGTAGAGCAAAAACAAATAACTTGCCTCCCATCTAACGTTGCCCCCAAGGTACAAAGAACCTGCACCAACAGTGGGACTCGCAGAGTTGGAGAGGAAAGCATTCTGATTTGCGTGTAAAGATAGGGTTTGTACAAGCTGGAACGCGTGAGGATCGGCCTACTCCAAACAAGGTTAGTGATGAAGATGATCCAGCATCCCATCTCTCACCCGGAAGCGCTCCCCTGTGCTTTGAAAAGTGTGGTGGTAAGGATCGATATTATACAGCGGTGGTTGTAGAGGAAGGAAGTTTGGAGGTGCTGGATACCAGTGAGCCGGCTCATTGGGCTATCACACATTGACCATCGGTGTTGAGAAGTCAGATTGGACCTGATGGCACGGGTGACAAATCCTTACCAAGTATTCGGTTGACACGGAGTTCACTGGCAAACCATGCTGTAGGTGAGGACCAGCTGGGAGGCAGTCTGGTGCCAGGTGAGAGGAGGCATACGCAGTACCGGATGTATCCAAGTGGTATGGTGAAAGCGATTGATGAGGAAATCCCATGTGTGGCGCATCCTTGAAATTTGCTGAATTGGGGGATGGCGAATTATACGGAATCGCCTGCAAATCATGGGTATATGAAGTCAAACTGCCCACCATGTCAGAAAAGACTTGGTGCAAGGGTGACGTGGATTCGCCAGGATGCTGCGATTGTCTGTGCATTCGCAACCCAGACGACTGAGAGAATAATGACAAAGTATCAAGTCGGAGTGGTGTTGATGACCCAGGCGTAGTGATTGAGAGGAGTTCTTCAGACGATCTCAATGGGAATTGAGGGAGGGTTTAAATCCCATTCTGCTGGCCTTCCTTATGTCATATGGCATATGGTGCCAGCCTATCCGCAGAGGAGTCGTGTAACATAACACGGCAAAGTCTTAGCAAGGTCCGAGTCTGTTTCACAAGCCTTGATTAGCCAGTCCAGAGCCAGTTGGCCTGAAATGAACTTACCTCTGCGCAGTGTTGTAGTGATCTGCTTCGATCTCGATTTGGAGGTCACGTTAGCGATAGGGTCTATGGATGGATATAGCACCTAACTTGCTTGAAACGTGCTAAGCTGGAGTGCTTGCCACTCAAGTTGGTGTGGGCGCCATTAGTGATCCCCATAATCCCCATTTGTGTGCCATTTATGACATTATAAGTGCGACATGCTTCGTGGCTTGGTCTATGCATTGCCACTTTAAGTAGAAGAGTGACTAGTGACATCCGAGCTGGGCCAAAACGAAATTCAGTCAGAAGCTCGACAATCAATAGCCCTCGGTTCCGGCGAGGCCAAGAATATGAAACCACGTGCAAAGAGAGGCCGCCGTCAGTACTGGACTCATTTGGAGAGAACAGCCCCGGAGTACCATCCTGCGCGTTCTCACTCAGTGTCCGTCCGCTGTGATGGCTAACATCCAGTGCCCACCTTTTCCAGCAGGATTTTCCAACCATGAAGCGCAGCTGTACATAAAGGCGAAGCTCTCCGCCTCGAGGTATTGGTGCAGCGGTGTCCTTGCGCCCAGGGACTGACGTATTCGTCATAGCACTTCCATTGGAAGCCAATCATATGGCCATAGTCTCATCACTAAGCCCGCGCGCAGTGTAGATTTTGTCGGACATGGGGTATCGAGTGCGGCCGAAGATTTCAGTCTTCCGTTAATCATATTCATTGAAACGTTGAAAACCCCCCGCTAACATGTGTTTTGTTGGAATCCGTTTATCGCTGGGGTGTGGACCTGGCGAACACTCCGGTGGAGATTTTCCACCGCGCCGAACCTACACTCTGTTTCCGATTGGGAAAACGTAGTGAACCACCCAGCTGACCCGGAGTGCTCGTGCTCGTGCATGTACATAATACCAGCGACTCACCGCCGCTAGCACAACACAGACGCGGAAGATTTGGTATGAGGTGAAAAGATAATCGAACTTTCCTGGAGCCATCTGTTCGGGAACGCAGTTTGTGCTGAGCGGGAATGAAATCAAAAACGTGACAGGTACACGGCGAAAGGACAACGCACTAGGTTAATGGACCCGCAATGTATAATGCACCCGAGGTGAGGAGCCAGCCAAAACCCACCTCAGAGAATACTTTCATGGGGCTGTACTGAATGACTAGCTGTGTAACAGGCACAACAGCACACAATCTGAGAGCAATAAACACCCCCGTTCTCGCCCATTGATGTTGGCCGCGCATACTCGGGATCCGAGATGATGTACTTATGTGGCGCGTGCAAGACACAGCACATCGTTATATATCCATCCCCCCGATTGTGGAGAACACCTACACGCTCCACCGATCACAATAGCAACCAAATGAGGAACCTGAGACACAGAAAAGACGTAGGAATGTATGGAATGAACGACCCAACGATGAGGACTGCACAGGGGGATCAGCAATTGGCTATAACCGAAATGATAGAATATACTCAACCTATGACGCCTTACAGAGACCTGTCTGGTTTGAATACCTTGAGTTTGTTTCCGGTCCGAGAGAAACTCACCTCATGAGAGTGACAAGTAAACGTATGGTATATGGCACTGGCGGACAAGCAAAAGACAGCCGACATAAGGAATACCGCGATGACGCAGGTATCGACCCATGTCGTAGTAGCATACGTTCCTACATGTCCCGTCTGAAATGTCCCGAGTAAAATCACGAAGAGTATGGCACCCCAAAAATGAGTGTGGACATTCACTGTGTGATCATCGGATAGAGAATATCTGCATTCACATCTGTGCCTGAACGCTGGCTAGACTCACCTGTCTCGTTGTGAAAATCTGCCATATCAACTTGTGAGCGCCCATGTGAACGGACAAATGACGACTCCTAAGTTGTATGCTGGACTGTACAGAAAGATAAACCTAATACAGTATCAGATCAATCGTGTTTGCCATGAACTTCGCTCTCACACAATAGCGATTTGAGCGGAGATCTTGCTATATGTGAGTGAATAATTTGCATTAGCCATAGTCCAAGCGGCAAATATGATAAAGACAGAAATAGTGCACGCCTATGAAATGGTTATGAGAAATCAGTAGTCAGAGATCAGAATACATACTAGATAGACACTTCATCGAGGGTACCAAGGCGCTATAAATGCAAGAACTGCAGTAGTCACGAAAGTCCAAGAATACTTGGTCAGATTGATGACGTTCTTCGTTCGGTTATCATGAATGCCGATGCCATCTAAAATCAAGGAAAGGTATTGACTATCACAGCAGTAAGCGGATGGCTGAACGAACGTCAGTGGATAATAAGCCTCACGCCATCAATCCGAATACAGACCACTGGATGAACAAGCCAAGGAAGGTTGCAATTATGACGTGCTTGCGCATTCCTGGCATTGACAACATCTCCCTCGGATTCGTTTGGGCCACCTTCAGCTCTGCTTCCAGCGTCCGCTCCATCTGGTCGTACTCCGCCTTGACGAATTGCGAGTCCCTCTGCGTGATACTTCACGAGAATGGCAAATGCTTCATGTCCTCTTTTCCTCGACAAAAGCCAGCGAGGGGACTCCGGGACAAACCAAATGAAGGAGACTTGAAGGAAGATAGGCACGATTTGAAGCAATGATGGAATTCTCCAACCCCAGTCACTCTTCATGGCGAAGGTCCAGAAGGTCATCCCACCAGCGGCCACAGCACCTGGGAGGTATTAGTATGTGAATCCCGTTGCAAAATGCTTGATTTTCCACCGAGGCTGAAAGAGGTATTGAATAGGCTACCCATGGTGGCTCGCTCCTTGGGATGTGATAGCTCTTCATATGCCTTAACGAATTGACAGATACACTAAAATCACTTTGACTCACCCCCAGTCAGAGAAGATGCGGCCACCAAACAAAATATATTGGCAAATCAGAGAATAAAGCGAGCGATGATAAACATCATGACTATCGAATTTTCATGGTCAAAACCGTCCCGAAGCTACATCGAGCGACTCACAATTCAAAGCAAATTCCTGAAGCATACCCGCGATTATCGACACTACTCCAGCGAGCAATATCGGGTAACGTCTCCCGATTTTGTCGGTAAGAACGGGGGCGAACGGAACAGCAGTAACACAACCCAAAGAATACATGCAAGTCATGAGACCCAAAGAAGCGGAACGAGGATGATCATAATCTGCCATGCGAGTTAATCGCATACGAGATCGATTACAAGGTTTGTATCACATTCAAGCCACGAGGTCACGGTCTGTAGGCCATTTATCATGGACGCGTCGAAGCTTCATGGGGCTAGCCATTTACCGTTAAACACGCAATGGAAAACACTTCCCCAGTCGTCATTTCTACCCCAATACACGTTGGAAGCATCACGAGATATAAAAGTCGGAAGTGGGCTTGCTGTACCAGGGGATCTTGTCTTGCTGCGTGAGTCGAGACACGATTGTATCGTTGACTTCTAATGGAGCATAACCACGCTGCCTACTTCTGAGTGAGTCGTCCATTTCGATAGCGCGAGGATGTCAACTTGAAGATGATGTTCGATTGTTTGAACTGGACCCAGTACATATGTGATGACATTCAAGATTCTCAATGGGCCACACGACCAACAGGTTCGCATACATAACAACACGTAAATGGTTGCCATCTGAAAGATACTAGTGATTCAAGTTACGCAGGCACCCGGGGCCCTGTCTGTGTGGGTCTGAAAAGAGTTTGTTCGCCTGCACTGGCCACGCTCCAAAACCCAAGACTAACCGAAAAGGGGAATCACATCGTGGAAAGAAAGAAAAAGAGACCCCACCGTGGTTCGAACACGGGACCGCACGATCTGCAATCGTATGCTCTACCACTGAGCTATAGAGTCGTTGTGAGAAAAAAAACCTGCTCCGATCACAACCAAGGAGCACCCTTACTGAACTTGAACTCTTTCATCAGCCCCTCGACTCAGGTCCAAGATGGCTCCAGCGCGTAAGAAAGCCAAAGTCGCGCAGAACGTCCAACCCACGACTCCAACGAACTTGCCCGTTTCCCTGACGACGCTCCCCATCGAAATCCTCGCAGAGATCCTTATATGCACTCACCATCCGCCCACTGTCCTCGCCGTCTCCCGCACCTGCTCGTTCCTCTACCGCTTCCTCGCTGAGAACCCGGCTGCCTCCTTCATCTGGCGCGGCGTCCGCCAAACATGCTGGCCCATGGCCCTTCCCGATCCCGGCGACCTGTGGTACAACAACGAGGCCGACTATGCCGCGTTCGTGTTTGGCCCTGGCGTCTGCGAGGTCTGTCGCAGGCATACGCCCAACATGTACGCGAGCTTTGCGACCCGCCTCAGGCTGTGCGGTAGTGTGAGCGGCCACCTTTGGTTCGTCTCATTGTCTGACCTGGCAGATAGTGGCATTGTCGGCTAAAGCTCCTCCGGTCCGTCCTCGTCCTCTCCATCCGATCATCGGGCAGGCTCTGACTCCTGCATTTAGCGAACATACCGTTAATGCCACCGCGCTCTTCCAGGGATCACAACGCGAATCACTCTGGGTACCCCACGTCGAAAGCAACCGTTGTTTCCGTGCGTCGTCCCACCCCTTTCCTTTTCCTGCTCATGTTTTGTTCCAGGCACTGTACCTAACGTCTCAGCCTGTGCGTAGGCTCTCTTTGTGAGTTTCCGACAGCCCTCTGACTACCGCATAGGGCCCCGTTTCAACACCATCATCCTTCGCAAGACCGACTTGGAGAAGTATCAACAAGATGTCATGATTCTCAAGGAGGCAGAACGGCCTCAGGCCGCCCGTAAACGTCCCGGTGGTCCAACCCCTCTTCCGGAAGAGGAGGAGGAGGGATGCAGAGAGCGTACCATGCAGGTGCGTAGACATCGTGTGACATTCGGGACTGTTCGTCGATTAACGACCTTGCAGCGCTGCAACGCAGCGGTACAAAGGTTTCCTGAAATCATGGAGGTGTGTAGTCTTCAAGAGTATCTAGGAATGGGTTCTCACCTTGTTTGTTTGAATTAGATGTCGGTGCTGCTGGACGACTGGAAGTATTCTTACAACCGCGAACACAAAGACATCAAACAATACAACCAAGAGTGGTGAGGAAAGCACCCTACTTGAATGCTAGCATGTACCAAACTATCTGCATGTCACAGGACAAAAAATACAGCCCAACGTCTGGGCTGGGACCTGGATGATCTCGTTGCATCGCAAACGTATGGGTCGTTACAGAGGCGCAAGAATTTCATCTTGGAAAAGATCCATGAACGTGGTAAGATTTCTTGCACGCTACTGTGTGATCCAATTTGACGGTTGTTCAGACTTTGGCCCCCTCCTGGTCCAAATCGAGTCGGAGATTTTAGAGATACAAGCGCGCCGAAAGCGTCAAAAAGCCGAGGCGACTTACAAGGAAAGGCTAACCGAGATCAAGAAGATTTACGAGCGAATGCGCTGTGGCATCCTGAAAGACGACCCTGAAAATCCTTACTCGTGTGACACTTTGGTCCTCCCACCCATGAGCGTCTTTTGCATGCTCCCATCCGTGCGTGCGCTCAAGGGGACCCCCGATCCGAACACGGTACCATCCAACGGTGCTCCTGCCATGGACGACATCAAGTCGTCGCCTTTGACCATGTCGCTGATCACGTCCGACGTCCGTGCCTGGCTCGTTCCCGTCCGGAAGCACGTGCTACGCCTGTTGGGTTACCCGAACGGATGGCAGTGCGCGAGCACGCTGGTACCACCTCCCTGGCAGCGCCTCACGGCGCGGTTTTTCTGTCGGAGGTGTGGTGAGGGTAAGGTTGGCAGAGGCTACCAGAGGGAACTGTGCTTGGACTTCAAAGGCATTTGTTCGCATGTCTGTGTGGCGACGCAAAGAAAGGGCATCGAAACCCAGGAAGTCGAGATCGAGAATGAGAATGAGAATGAGGAAGGCGGAGAGGGAAAGAGCAAAGGTAAAAGTAAAGGTAAGAAGAAGGCCATCAAGGCGCCGGATCGGAACGTAGAGCTATTCGAGAAGGACGAAAAGGTATTTCGCTTTGTTACCGATCCCTTCATGTGCTTACCCCCCTAGGCCATTCGTATCATTAGAACTATCTTGGCTCGCTGTGGCGTTCCGGAAGACCATCCTGATGCCAACGATGTCGTGAAGCTGCCCCACCATGACTTGCGATGTGAATCGTGCAAAGGCTGGATAGTGATGGACCGTGAGACGGCGGTAAGTCCCTCCCGCGATCGTGCAGAATTCGGCATCACACATCACAGATAGGCCATGCGCATCGCCACGAATGCATGGAAATCGACACGAATCACCACTACACGAGACGTGTGGAATTTTCGAAAAATGTGGCGAACGTGTGTGATGGCATTCACGACAAGAATCTCGCATTCGAACGCGGGACCACTGAATTACTTCTCGGGCCGTCTCGGAGGGCACGTGGCCTGCAGAACAAGGTCAACTACGGATGTAGACATTGCTTGGTTGCCGAAGAACGGGGCTCGGAGATCGTGATCACTATCGAAAAACGAGCGATGACCTTTAATGGGCTGAGATCGCACGTCAAGGAAAAGTGAGGTATTCTGGTTGTGGTGGGTGCGGGTTTTCTGACTTTCTGACTGCACGACAGACATGGCATCCAAGACATACGTGACGAAGATCTCTTTTGTTACACCTCGATTGAGAAGGATGGTGGGAAGAGTAATCAAGGGGGGAGGGTAAGGGACGTTACAACATTAACCTAATGTTCATCGTGCTGCTCGTCGGACGGTGCGACCAAGCTCCCGAGTTCCGAAAAGGATATGTGGGAAGCGGCGAATAAATCGTGGGCGCGCATCGTGCTGCGGCGTCTTGTGAGGCCACGTGCAGGGGGAGATAAGACTTGGACGAACGATCCTGTGTCGGATGGTTCCTGTTCGTCGTCTGCGTGTGTCCCAAAGGATGGGGGGGAGCGGACGTCATAGACGATCGGAAGAGGTGGGGGGAGGTCGTCGATGCGAAGAGGTGGGAGGGAAGGCTGTGTGGGGGATTCGTCGTGGTCGTCGTTCGGAAGGGGCTGTGCGGGTGGTGCGGGAGATTCGTCGTGGACGGAGGGCTGGTCGAGGGGATGTATAGGGGGTATGGGGGACTCGTCCGGGGCGATCTGCTTGGTCGCTGAACGGTCTGGCTTGTCTGTGGGAGCATCCCAGAGATAGAGTACCCACTAGGATGTTGTGAGGCGGAGGTGAGAGCGAGACATACGGTCAAGGACGGACCTCGTTGAGGACGTAAGCAGCAGCGATGCCGGTGATGGCTGCTGCGATGTAAAGGCCAGCTTGGAGAGCGATGTCTCTTGAGTGAGGCATGCTGGATTGGGAGAGAAGAGGGAACGTGGCTGAGCATGACGTTAAGAGAGAGCATCGATCGTCTGCTGTCTCGGTGTGGCTGGCCAGTGGTAAATAAAAACAACAACAATAAAAAAAAATATTAAGGTTATCCTTGAACTTCTTCTACCATGACCGACTTGCTCGACTCAAACGACGACAGAGACACCGACAACGAACGTTCCCAGCAATCAAAGTCAAAGTCTCCCTCGTCAAAGTGTCCGTAAATTCCAACCTTTCCTCCTCACCACCCCCCCTTCCTGACCCCGCACAGCAAAGGACCTCTCACATGTCCCCTGCAAGTTCTTCAAAGTCGGCGCTTGCACAGCTGGCTCGTCTTGCCCCTTCTCCCATGCCGTCCATGAGCCCGGCCAGCAAAAGGACGTCTGCGCCTGGTTCGTAAAGGGAAACTGCAAGTTTGGCCACAAGTGCGCACTCGCACACGTCCTCCCCGGGCAGAGCATGTCCATGGACCGGAAAAATAAAAAGGCCGCTCAGCTCGCTGCCAACGCCGGGGCATCAGGGGCGGCGAGCAAGTCCTCATCCTCCTCCACCTCTTTCAAGGGCGGGAAGAAGAACGGTCACCCATCCACGCACCCCCACGGTAGCTCGTCGACCGGCTCTGCACTAAACCCGCGCACAGGCCTCTTGTCCGGCTCGACGGCCCCAACTCGGTCCACCTCAGCTCGTCCGCCCATGCCGATGACTCTCAAGGCGACTCCCTCTGCACCCGCGCCGCCCCTCAAGGACACCGACTTTCCTCTTTTCGTGCTCCCAGACGATTCCGATAACGCGCCCCCCGTCAGTGCCACTGCCGAGTCCACAGGAAAACAGACGGAGCACGACAGACGAGACGAGTCGCCCCAACCGGATCCACCACCAGAAACGTCTTCGCCCATCCACGCCAGAAATCCATCGCCGCCGACTCTCCCACTCAACGTGCCCAGCGCACCGCGTCGTCCAGTGTTGCCTGCAGAGGCCACGGATCTCGGTCCGATCGGATCGCCCCCACGAGGATCAGTGTCCACTCAGTCCCCGATCTCCTCCGGAAACTCGCCCCAGAACGCTGGAATTCCTTCCACCTTCCATGCCCAGACATCCCTCCTCACAGAATCGCGCAACCGACTTGGTCCGTCCGCAGGCGTCCCTTCCTCCCTCGGTCACACGCATTCTCAGCCATGGATGTCTGATGGCTCCTCCGCGATCGATGTCAGCGTTTCTATGGTGAGAGACGCAGACGAAGATCTCGAGGAATTCCTCCCCTCTTCTCTCACTGACCTTTTGACTCCCTCCGAGCGTTCGCGCAGAATGTCCCGCACACACTCTGGTTCATCCCGTCCCGTCAATCTCAACGATGGGCCGTCCCCGCTCGCCCAGACGCAGTCTCATCATGCCAACCATCGCTATTCGCGCTCCGTTCCCGCCCCCTCCCTTCTGGGTGACGTCAAGTCTATTTGGGCAGAGCGTGCCCTTGTCAACAACGGCCTCCCTGCCTCTCCAGACAAGCATAGTTTCGCCGTGGGGCCTATAGGCTCAGGCACGCCAAGCTCACTCAAGTCTTCCAACGGCCTGGGTGCCATCAGTAACCTCGGCAACAACGTCCCTCTATCAAGTCTCCGCGACGACTCCCACTCCCCCACGTCTTCTCTCCTCGCCCCGTCCAACGCTTCCGCCGCGTTTTTGCCCGGTCTTCACCATTACTACAGGATGAACTCGGGAAACAACAACGGTCGCACTCCCAACTCCACACTCGGGCTCGGTGCTGGCCTTGGACTCAGTGGACTAAGTCGCTCTCCCCTTTCACGCGACCCCATCCATGGCCCCGTCGCAGACGAGGGACGGCCTGGCGCGAGCAACGGTGAGGGCATCGGCATCGGGCTCGGACTGGGTGAAGCGACGTCCCCCTCCATCCGCGCCCTTCAGTCACACGCACCCGGTCAGAGTCTCCCACAGGGTCTCGCGGCGGGCTACTCGCGCATACACACCCTTCCGCTCACCGGATCCCCCAGCTCGCTCGGCGGTTCGAGCGTCGGCGGGGGCGCGTTCAGTCCTGGACATGGGCCTGTACCGTTTGGGATCAACGCCGGGAGTGGAGCGGATTGGCACCTCCAGTCGAACGCGGCGCATGCGCCCACCACCGAGGCAGCCATGTCGCATCTCTCTCTGTCGGCGCATCACCACCATCATCATGATATAACGGCGCTGCCGTCGTCGTCGATGGCCGCGCTCGAGTCCATGTTTGCGCGCTTGCCGCCCACGTCGACGGGGGGCGCGCCTCTCCGGACGCCGCCGCACTCTGCCAACAGCAGTCGGAACTGGCCCGCTTATAACGGGCTCAGTCCGCTCAGCAGGCCGATCGGCACCGGGGATGACGACGACTTGTTTAGCATGGACGGATGATGCTCTTTTTCCTTGCGCGCGAAGCTCAACCCTTCGTCCGTCCGTCCTTGTTTCCCCCCCTTTTCTAGCCCATTTCTCAGACAAAGAAAACAAGACGACGATTTAAAAAAAGTTGGACGATGGACCAAGATGACCTACGTATTTTTACGTACGAGTTAATGTTTGAAAATTTTCTTTTTTTTCTTCTTTGCGGTTTTCCTTTCGGTTATCTGCGAGGGAACGATCGAGAGGCTGGATACCTATCTAGTTGGCCTTTTTTCTTCACTCACTCTCTTGTTCGTTTCGTTCATTCCCCCTACGTCACATGTTACAGATCAAAGGTTATTTATATATACCGTCCTCTTCGTTTCACTTCTTCGAGACCTAGCATGGGCAGATGATGTACAAGCCGCGCATGTATTGTAATCTTGGTAAAAATATGTGTGAAGGAAAAGTCGAAATTGACTTGGAAGGCGCTCGAATACTAGTGTCTTGAAGAGTCTCCAACAGTTCCCCGATCCACTCTACTTCAAGTTTATTCCGTCAGCCACCGTTTGTCCGTCATGCTTTCTGCGTCCGGTTCGCGTCCCAAGCAAACAGGACCATGGATGTGCACGATGCCCACCCTCCCTGCGGACTGAATGCCATGCTCACGGCACCATCGCCATCACATCTATCAGTTGGCATCCACTTTGATTGGACGCGGGCCATATCATCACCTGAGCACTTCGAACTTGAGGCACTTTACGGCCACGACCAGAGCTCACGATCTAAATCGTATTCTCACTTTTGATCCGCTCATGCTGCGCTCGTGTCCGCAGCGCAACCAACGTGTTCTCAACGCTACTCCGAGTTGACATCATAGTAGCATGACACATTGGGCGGATTCACTGTCACCTTCAGTCCGAAGCGACGTACCTTGCCAAGTTAAAAATTGCCAACTTGGGCCGCACCTTGGGGTCGTGTTGAAGAGCGAGGTGAAGGTGGGGATGCGATAATAGATCGTCATGGTCATGAGGCGCTCGAATATCGTCATCGGATATGATATAGGCATGATGCGTCGACACAATACGTCACGAACTACTGACATGATCGGCGGATGTGGCAGAGACGCGTTTGTTTGCAAACTGCGTTCACACGCGTCGGCGGCGGCGGTGGTATGTACATACCAGACTCGGATATGATGGCATCGTTGCGCAGTGCCAGGCGAAAGCACGAGCACCACGAGCACTTGCCGGCAGCCTACGATTCGGAGGTTCGACGTTATTATCAATGCGCTCATTGTTCGGACTCCGGTTCTTTCTCTTTTTCTCAAACGCCGGCGTAACGGTTACCTACCCAAGATGGACCGCCACCGGGGACCGAGAAACAGGAAGATACAAGTAACGTTCTTCGTAGAAGTATACCCCGTTGTTAGGTATCTCAGGGGGAGAGTAGGAATGGTGAAGTTCAGTGATTCTCACGAGAAGGTGTTTGAGCGTGGGATGAACAACTGAACGAGGGCCGTCAAGCGCGTCAAGCTTGTGGAGAAGCTCCAAGATGATGCCTCGCGGTGATGGTTGGTCAGGGGGTTGTGAACTTAGAGATAAAGTCACTGGGCGTGAGTATAAACGGGATTTAAAGATAAAAAAGCATGTGGCATACCTGTAGGCGGATATATTGGAGTCTTAAGTTACTTTTCACACTTACTAACTTTACCGAGATACTCGTTAGGTACCCTATGAGAATTACCTCTGAGAAAGTGTTCCGTACAAAGGATAACGAGGTCCACCTTGAGGACGCAGCCAAGACCATTGATGGGATGATGATACGAG
This sequence comes from Leccinellum rugosiceps, assembly GCA_038089755.1. NCBI lineage: Eukaryota > Fungi > Basidiomycota > Agaricomycetes > Boletales > Boletaceae > Leccinellum > Leccinellum rugosiceps. The sequence goes on along the minus strand of JBBPLL010000098.1, from coordinate 11,183 downwards.
TAGAAAATCTCAAATGCAAGGTCCGGGCCTCGTGGCTTGTGCTGACAGTGACTCATCTGATCGGCGTACTGTCACTACAGCTTTCCGATCTGCAGGAAAACAAATCGTGGCCGGTCTACGCTCGATGTCACGCATGAGGGGCTTCAGCATCTCGTACTAATAGTCGAAGTCTGGCTGAACATGAACTGCCCGGATTTGATTTTTCTCGCATTGAAGTACGTCAACCCTGCGGTTGGCATCTGGTGGACCACACGTTTGAAGTTCGTAATATCCACACAGACCCTGATGGACATTGACCTCTTCCGAGGACATCCATAGAATCGAACGCGCATTGTTCCGGCACAATTGCACCGAAGCTATGACGTGCATCAGCAAGGCTGGCTTATAACGTCACGCTTGACGCACCCTCGTAGGCCGCTCTTCCAATCAGAGCTCTCAATTCTCGAGTGAAAAAGGAATCTAAGGGTCCTTACGATACTTTTTTCTGGGACTATTCCAAACGGAGGTTGCCCGGGCAGCCTCTGGCTCGGTTATGGTATGCAGATGTGGTGCAGCGAAAATAAAACGGCACTGAGGGAAATTAGGGTAGGTCCCTGAGATACTCCGCCCCGTATAACGTAGCAATTTCCGGCGCTTTGCAGAGCACTTTGGAGTTCGAACTCCGGCTTCAGGAATACATTGAATTAGCTCGCGCGCGCAAGACACAGGATGCGATTTCTTGTGTGAAAAAATATCTTATACCATGGCAGGAGACCCACTTGCAACAGATTACACAGGCCACGGCGCTCTTGGCAGTTCAACCCTCGACAACTTGTGGACAGTACAAGGTCTGTGGTCCATGGAAGCGAATACCGCCCCACAGTCTCACGAGTTTGCAGCGTCTCTACGACGAGTGGCAGAGAGACAACGAGTATATCCTGGGTGGATACCGTCCGTAAGTGCTCTTAGTTTGTTACGACGACTCGTAGCTTGCACCGCCTCCCATGGCATAAGGGTCGCTTCAGGGGTGCAGAACAGGTGGTTGGGTTGCGTCACCTCTATCTTTGGCTGTGATTCATTACCCTATGGTAAGCATGCAATGCACTTGAACCACTCTTTCTGAAGAGTGCAAACAGCCTTCTTGGTGGAACTTTTTCCATTTCATGCTCGTGCCAGGGGTATTGCTGTCTACCAGTGGTGGTGCCATGCTGCTGGATTCCTCTGTGATTTCGTCAATCCTATTGGAATCGATGCCGCAGGTATGATCATCTATTCTATACATATCGATCATTGCTCCTGATCCGTGATGGCAGGTTGGAGGTGGTATCTCGTGTAAGCTTTGCATTTTTTTCGGATGCAAAAGAACAACTGTGGAGGTATTTATTAGCTAATGTGTATGGAATGCATTCCAGGTCGTGTTCATCTACGCTATGTTTCCTGAGACATCAGGACACACACTTGAAGAATTGACATTCTGTAAGCCTGATCATTCTACCTGAGATATATGTATGTTTACAGTGTGCCCCAACAGTATATGAGGATCGGGAAGTACTCAGGCACAGTGAGATCGAGAAGCTAGTATCTGAACATGAGGGAACTGGAATGTATGGTACCATGGGTGACAGTTCTGCTGGCTTGTGGTCATGCACATGAATGTGACAGCATTTTTAACCTGTGTACAAGGTTGTATCTTTCAGTGCTTTCGAGTCCAGGTGATATACTTATGGTAAATGGTGGGTCTCTACAGGAACAGGGGCTTATGTATACAATGTGAGCATAGATGGCAAGTCTACTGCCTATTTACCTTGTTTATCAAAGGTCAAACTTCGATGTTTAAATTCATTGCTTACTTGCTGGAATGAATATGGTGACCACTCTCAGAGCCCAAACTTCAAAGAGGAAAGTTATGTATTCAAGTATTCAAGTATTGCTTGAAGATTTCTCTTTGGAATATGACCACTCGATGAGCTTGCTCAGTCATCTGGAAGCTCATGAGAATAAACAACAATGTCATGACAACAAAAGGAAATGTTTTCCGCAGACATTCCCAAAGGTTTCATGTAATCCAAGTCTGCTGAAATATATGGGGCACACTGGTAAGTACAGACTTGGATATGCGAAGTTGCTAGCAACTTTTTCCAATCAGGAAAACTATAATCAGTCATAGTGGCACATGGATGTGTCAATCCTATGGTGATTGCTGACATTATTTGGTTTGACATATTTTAATTGAAAGTGTATGCTAGTGCACAAGACTGCACCTCTTGCACTCATGTAACAGCACACATCTACATATGAAGGTTTCATGACATATAAACCATGCAATTTTCTATATAACTTTGGAGCCATACATGGATTGTGATGTTTACAGGACACCTTATGCATTCAGACATGTTCTGGCAGAGCAAAGCCAGCAGGTACCTTGAATGTCTTGGGATATGGTTCAAAAGAGAACCCAAAGTATGGCAAACCAGGACGAATGAGAATCAAGTGTGACTGCTCAAGAACAACAAAGCGTTGAGTCCCTGGTTTGATGTCTTTATGATGATGACCAAAAGTTGCATCCCAGCATAATATTTCATCACCAGGTTGGACAAACCAGACCTGATCCCCATCACGATTCAAACAGGCTTTGCTGATCTTCCAGTTGTTTGGGAGGTTTATGGGATAGTTGTTTGATCTATCATATAGATCAAAGCAGTATGCATGGTGTTCTCCTGCACCTCCATCCCAACGACGAATAGCAAGGTTTCCAGAAGATGGAATGGCATAGTAACAGATGGAGGAATCATTGGGTTGGGGTTTGGCCTGGAGCTAGGTTAAATGGAGTAGATTACTTTAAATGATACAACATACTGTTAAAACAGGATACTTCTTTTGCTTCCATATGTTGACAAGGAAATTACCTCGCTCAACATATGCTGCCCATATTTCATCCAAATGACTCCTATCTTTTGACCCAAGGACAGACTCAATCAATTTCTCCTCTGAACAGGATTGATGGTTAGGATTAAGGCTCTTCATATATTCATCTATAGGGCAGATATACTGCCTGCTGATACCAGAGTCTTGCATTGTTCACTGGCAAGCTATAGGGGATGTATGACTTGGATGAGGAGAGGCAACAAAAAGGCTAACCCTTGCTTACCAAATCAAAAATGGGAATAAAAATAAAGTGGTAGAGCTGAAGGATAGTTCATGGAAATACAACACAATATAAAGAGCTTAGACTCTAGAGACATAGTTCCTAGCAGTACTACTAGTTGCAAATGGTGCATCAATGTACAATGTATGTCATTGCATTTTCCAATGTAGGCTCATGTAGCAAGATGCACCACAACTGTACCTGATTTCCGCCTCTATCGAGCACTTGTGCACTGTTAGCCCCGCCTTTGGCCTCCCTCTCACCTACTGCCCTTATACTGACCCCTCCCCCCCCGACATACATGGCTCACACCTCGTCCGCCATCACTTAGCTGCCCCTCCGTCATCTTCATGCTTGTGCTCCAATGCGTACGGCCCACATACCTCTGCAATCGAATTGGATGCTACCGGCGGACCGTCCGGACCTGACCACCATGTATTATTTGCTGAACACGACAGTCTGTAACTTTGTTTCAGGGCAGTGTTGCCATTATGCATGGAGGGCAAAGTGAAGATGGACTCTAAACTACTACATTAGTGGAACAAGCTTCAACGACCTCCACCTGGCCCCCATCAGTCTCCCGGCCCTCATACTTATCGATGCCCAATCGACCTGTGCAACTCTCGCCGTTCTCTGTCATCATAACGCCTTCGCTTCCCAAGTCAGCTTCCGTTTCGGCACGGTCCCCCCATTTTGTACGCACGCGTCAAAAATGGCTACCGTGCATTCTCATCTACTTCAGTAGCGTACTCAACCATGGTAGCAACGACACTACGCAACGACCAGACTCACCTGGTAGTGCCGCTCACATCCGTCTCGACACGCTTGTTGAGCTTGTCGACACCTCACAGCGCCTCTCGTCGCGGCCACCCCTGTCATCACTCGCGGCGCACCCTTGTAGTTACCAACGACGACGCCGGCTCGTCTATCGCCTCTCATTTCTTTCCCAACGGCACCTCCCTCGCACCTCGCCTCGGATTCAGCAATGCGCGTGCCGAACAGACCCACACGCACCGATATGGCACCCCAGGGCCCTCTTGCGCAGTGCATGATGGGCATGACGAACGATGGTATCGCTCGGGTGAACTGGTATGTCTAAGTTAACTCTGGCATTCGTGTGCGAAGCATACACACTGCTGTGGCAATTGATCATTCATATCGAGCAGGACGACCTTGTCGAGGAAGGGGCCTATAGTATAAGAACATTGGGACCGATTGAGGATGGTGCCAACGGGAACACAGCGTAGGCGTCCGGCTCGACGAAAGTCAGGACGTAGAGATGTCGTCGGCTGATGCCTAGGGAATGGACACGACCACCTCGATCTGTGCCCCGCCCGAATTGGTATGTCAGCCGCTCTGTAAGTTGCTATATAGTCATCCATTCGAATAACGCTATTCAACCCACCATGCCACAGTTTCTTGGCTCCGCAGGAATGCGATTCCCCGGCCAAACGAATGTAGACATCCAGCTCAACAACTGGATGGAGGACCCTCAAGCTGGCCTTCATCCCGCACGTCAACGCGAGATCAGCACCGTACTTGGTGTAATCGTCGCACCAGAAGTATCCGAGGTGCCTATGAACCCCGATGAACCCAACGGGCCCGCCGCCCACCATTGGGTTTTCAGCGCCGCGTATATGCATCGTTTACGCTTCCTTTCCAGCGGGCCGAATCAGCCCAACAATCTGGGGCTTGAAGAGGTGAGTACTACAGTGTGCTTCTGTCTACAACAAATTAAGTGTGAAGGGCGCGTTCAATATCCATCCACAAAACCACATCGTTCAGGGGGAGGAAGTTTCTGGATTGTTTCTCCCCTGGGGACACGACGTCACAGAGCGACTCCTGGATGAAAACCAACAACACGTGGTCCCGATCTACTACTACAAGCACTTCCGACGACCCACAGATCATGGGAATCGTGTATTAATACCAGCAGGTCATCTGGATGCGCGCCGAGTCCAGTACCTTGGATTGCGCTTCGCAGCACAAATCAACTCCTTCAAATTGGGTCTGTAGTAGGTATACCTACTTCGAATCACATCTCTCCCTCTCCCTCTCCCTCTCCCTCTTCCCCTCGCCCACCCTACGCCTGCCAACAATGACGAAGAACACGATGATGTGACAAAGACAACGACAACCACGCAACAAGGAACTCAATGACGACAAAAGGAACACGATGAACGCAACAATAGCTCTCCCTCTCCCCCTCGCCCACCCTATGCCTGCGGACGACGAAGAAGAACATGACAATTGTGACGAAGACGAAGACAATGATGCAACAAAGAACACAACGATGACGCGATAACGCAGCGACGTAACGACAACAGAAACTCCTCTCCCTCTCCCTCTCCCTCGGTGACCCTCCGTCCGCCTCAGACCTCGTCCACGCCACTAGCGCACCCCCGCGGCGTGAGGACACCACGCCATGACGACAAACGCGACGGCAATGCAACGACGAACCCAGCGACGAAATGCTCCCTCTCTCCCTCTCCTTCACCTGCGCCACGTCAGGCCTCGTCTACACCGCCAGCACACCTCCACGGCACAGACCGTCATACTTTTCTCTACGTTTCCTTTTCTATAGTTCTTGCAATATTCCACATTGCTCAATCTCGATTCTCTCATGCTAGAATGTTCCTTATGATATTTCAATAGATCTAAATGATCAGATGGACCGTTGATTTTCCTTCACAACATTCAGCTGGCCTTGCCCGGGCGCTGGGAACAGACAAGGTTTGCGCCAACACTAGCCGGCACTGGAATCCCGAGTTAGTCCTTACCACTTAACAATGCCTCCACGGCGTTGGGGGAATGATGCTGCTTCGGATTCGCTTTCGCAGGTCGGATGGCAAACGCCACACGGGGACGTATCGGTCAAGGTCAGATCCGACGTATGGATTACGGGCCTGGGAGGCGTTGTAGGCATCGTGGATGGCCTCTAGTATCTACAAGTCGGTCTCTGAATGACACGTACAACACACATTTCTTGGCACCTCACCCTAGTGCATCACAAAAATTGAATAAATGCGTCTTCATTTACCCAACACTACATATACTATATAGTGGTATTGTAATCTGACTGCGCGCTATGGAAGTGGGACTATTTCCCGATGTTTTGGTAGAACGAGGGCGAATGAGATGTGCTACACCTGTCCCAAGCATTACCATCACTGCTGGAGTGACGCAGTCGCTCCTGCAACACTTGCTTATTGCCACCGGATCGAGATTGTACTTTTTGCAGAGCCCCTTGACCTCCGCATGCTTCAACGACTTCCCGCGCAGACAAAACGAAAGGATCAGCACTTACATTGTCTGCAGCTTGAGAGCACACGCACCACTCACATGTGAATTAGCGACCCGGCAGTGTCAGCAAGAGCGGATAACGATAGACCATCCCACCATTGGCAGTCGGCCTCCGGGTTTGGGCCACGACTCGGAGCGATGTGGTCAACGACTCAGCAGTGATCCTGGTCGGGATGACCTCACCGGTGAGCGTCGGATTCTATCATGGACGCCACGGATGCAGACGTCACCGTTGTTGTTATTGTTGTTGCCATTGTCGTCGGTTCACTAGGGCGGTACTCCACTCGACCGAGCTCGAGTGGCGGAGAATTGTAGGGCTCCGAGTGGGCGTGGTTAGAAGAATTACCTGAGGGCGCGAATTGCAGCGCGAGGTGACGCGGTAGAAGGACTCGAGATTGTCACCGATCTGAGGCTTTTTTCAACCCGTGGTTCTAGACACCAGGAGGAGTCCCGGAAGAACGGGACGACGAGGACGTTCAGAAGGCTGCCGATGGGCGTGCCCCCCTGATCGGTCGCCGACGGAACCTGATCGTCCGACTGGGTTTTCGAGTCCCGTTCCACACGCGGACCGACGATCATGTCGTGCCACTTACAGCCGATCTGGTCGGTATAACAGACAGATCGTACGTACGCGGGAGGAGGAGACTGGCGGAGACCGCAGGCACATCAGACGGCGACGGCGGATGGTTGAGAGGTTTTCCGAAAAATCCACGTTTTACCTTTTCGAGGACTTTGTCTACACGATGAAGGCGAAGGCTATAGCCACGAGATGCATGGCCGAACTTTTCGGCAGATACCTTGTTTACAAGTGAACATAACGATTGAAAAGTTCGGGTATTGGTGCAAGGGTATCTGATAGCATCAGTAAATTCACAAGTTACTTTTTGCATGCTTTTTGCTGCTTTTCAAGCTTTCGTCGCTGCTTTTCACAATCCACTCAAAATCACGAAAATCAGATCTCTCTGCTTTTCGTGAAGCTTCGCCACTGCTTTCCGCGCTCTCGCAGCTTTTTGCCGTGCTTTCTAGCATTCAAACGACTCGGAAAGCAAACAAATCCTCATTAAAAGCAGTTCCAAAAACAGCAGTAGTTACGGAAAGCACGGAGAGGATAGGCAAACGAGTGTGGTGAGCTAACTAAAGGATTGAAAGGTGTCCAAAATGGGGTATATGAGCTAGTTTGGCTGCGAATGGCGGGATAAAATAGGCATTGAAAGCTGGTATACGAGCCATGATAGGCTTACGGCGGGTTGAAATAGACGTCAAAAGATGGTATACGAGCTGAGATAGGCTCGCAGCAGATGGAAACGGATGGTATACGAACCGAGATAGGCTCACTGGCAATGGCTCGAGGTTCAAATGAGTGGTGGGAGAAAAGGAGCAGCCGGACGATAGGAAAATTGAACGAGCAGTGGGGGCGAAACAGGCTTGACGAGATGGTGGAAATGACTTGTATCCTACACGAAAATTTTATCCGGCAGTAATCATGACCGAGGCATGCAAGCACTCACACATTTGAGCCCTAGGATCGAGCTCGTCTGGGGCCACAACGGAGGCAAGTAGGGCATCATCATCCCGGTTTGTTGCAAGGTACGTCAACGTCTCAGCAACAACATCACCCAGCATCTCATCACTCCGGCTTGCAATGGACAAGTGGTATGATGCCGTCTGGCCACCCCAATTCTGGTGAGAGAACGCACTCCCCTTCGTGCTCATCTTCCCTGTTGCCTGATTCAAAGTTCGAGGCTGCTTCCGGCTGGTTCGAATACCCTGGGTTGGGTAGGTGTCCACGGCTTCTGTCTGCGCCTCCTCTTTCACGATAACGTCAAGTCGGCCCTCTTGAGCCAACTTGAGCGCGCGTTCCAGCTGACAAACCATTAGTCAGCTACCAGTGGGTGACAAATTTGTAACGTATACGGAAGCTTAGTCATTCCCGAATCAAAACAGGCCCATGCGCAGAGCGGCTTGGTCTCAGCTGAGGAGCGGTCGACGACGCAGGGTATATAAGGACAGACGTATCGTTGCATGTTCGGAAGGATTTACACAACAGAGCTTTACCCATTTCTTTCTGTGTGACCTACCGTGAACCCTCTCGATTCTCCTTTAGGAAGTCAGCGGGTTTCATCTTTTTGAAATCACCAAGCTCTCTACTCTTTATCGATCTCTCTTCTCTCTCTCTCTCTCTGTCGACGGAACCCCCACGGTCTGGCCAACCTGGACGAACCTCGACATTCCACAAATCGTATCAAACTCAAAATCTTTCTACCAAAAATGCGTTACGCGTTAAGAAGTACTACTCGTGCTGAGCCCAGGTTGTCGACACCTCGGTGTCGTGCAAATAGTGAGTCGTCCCTTCCATCTAAAACTCCAGTACCCTTGTTGCAAGGTGTTGACGACCGAGGCGACATTGTGCGCTCCTACCGGGATGCCCTTGTCCCTCGAGTGTCGTCATCTGACGAACATCCCAGTATTCTCCCCTGCTCTGCAGATGCCCGATCTTCGGATGCTTGCTCTGCGGATGCTCGTTTTACGGATGTCCGGTCTAGTACCGCTGCCCGCTTTGCGGATGTTTTGTTCTCGCTTCCCGGCGAGTATCGAGAGCAGGAAGATCCTGCTGATGACGACGATAACTGGACAACAGTAACACAACAACGATCTCGTGGGTCGTCGCGACGAGCCCCGAAGGGCTTTAGAACCTTACGTGACGAGGTGCAACAAACTATACATATTGCAGAAAAAGGGTTGACTCCCGATCAGCGCCAGGCAATCAACCTGCGTAGGAATTCTGAAGCTGCTGCTCAACAGACCGAGACAGGGTCCTCCGAAGGGGAGGATGCCCCCGGACCTGCCCAAGATAAGGGCAAAGGTATAGATCCTCGTAACTGGGGAGGTCTCTCGTTAGCCAGCCATGAAATAGATATCGAGGCGCAGCAGCGCGCGCTCGAGCTTTGGAATAAGAAACGGGACCAAGAGGTCTCCGAGTCTTCGGATCCCGATTACAACCCTCGTCAGTTGCGACCTAAGAAGAAAAGGTCCAAACGTAAGCGGATTTCCAGTCGCGAGGCGACACGGAGTCCTGTGTCGTCAGACAATGACAATGGAGTAAGGGCGGTTAACCCGGTCGAGTCCATGATCCAGTCTGCGCTAAAAGCCGAGAAAAGGAAGCCTCGGGCTTCAGGCGTTCGTATGCTGGAGCCGGTTCAGCAAATCGCACCAACAAGTTATCTTGGGCGAGCGCTAGGAGGCGCTAGAATGAGCTGTCGAAGGGCTCCCCAGTCAAATTCGCCAGACGATGATGACAGCTATACCTCAGACTCCAATAGCTCTCTGGACTCGTCGGATGGGTCATCTAGCCCTACTAGCAGTGGGCCCAGCTCGTCAAGCGAGACTAGTACATCCTCGTCTTCGTCCTCTTCAGCTTGAGGAAGACATAGGTCTAATCGATCACGCAAACGGTCCAAGCATTCGCGGAAGAAAAAGTCTCGCAGCAGGAAACGGCATCGGGGATATGGCAAATTGAAGCCCATCCCGCCGACAAAATACAACGGAACCCCCGATTCCAGGGCATTCCACCGTTTCGTGACTGAAGGCACTGCTTATGTCGAAGCTGGGAAAGTCTCCCCAGCTAATCGAGTCTTCGTCTTGTCGCACTACTTGACATCTAAGGCGCATGAATTCTATCTACTACCTTGCTGTAGTTTTCTGTAGTGTCTGTACAGGTCTGCCAATACAAGGGTTGGTTTGCTGATGTACAGGAGGTTTCAGACAACCCCTACAAATGGAAGTTGAAGGACTTCTTTGTCGAGTTGTTTAATCACTGCTTCCCGATCAATTTCCGCACTAAACAGTGCGACAAGCTACGCCGAGCATTCCAGAACCTGAAGACAGTTCGGGAGTTTGTTGCTGAGCTCAATGAGCTTTGGAACCTTATCGGAGACGTCAGCGAACGTGATAAGGTCATGAAACTATGGTTTGGGCTGAACACGTACATTCAGAGCGAGCTATGGAGGGATAAGCTCAATCTCGAGAAGTCGACTTTGAAAATGGTAATCGCAGCTGCAGAGGTGATTGAAATCGCTCATTCCGTTGGCGAGAGCAATAGTCATCGCCCTAAGACCCGAAACAAGGGACCGGGATCTAACAAGCCCCAACTGGACAAAGCTCATGAAGCATCTGAACAAGGCACAGCTATTTCAAAGCCAGAAGGGAGCAAGAATGGCTACAAAGGGAAAACCAAGTCAAGCCAGCATGATCGAAAACGAGAGTGTGCTCGAGACCCAGCGAGGCCGGGAGAACGCATAACAAAGAAGTATGCCCTCACCAAAGAGGAGCATGACCGGCGAGTAACAGAGTGACTCTGCTTCGAGTGTGGCAAGCCGGGACATATGGCATCTAACTGCCCAGGTAGGACTACGGTCCAGGGAAGCTCGAAGAGCCCCCATGGGGCAGTGAAAAGCTATAGCATCCAGATCAATGATGATATCACGCAGCTCGAAGCCCTTGCTGCAAGCACAGAACGAGTGGACTCACTTACCCTGGGTGCAATGAGCCTGGAACTGGGTTCAGAACTGGAAGGATCATCCGATGAATCCAGCGAATCTGAACACGAAACTGCAGTACTGTTCCCCACTGAGAGTGACATACTGGAGGATGATTATTGTCAGTCTACCACTTGCATGGGAGACCCCCTCGCGTGTCGGGTTGTATACCTCCTACATGCAGGTGCACCTTATGCCACTGATAACTATGATGCTCTGGA
>JBBPLL010000097.1:0-67153 GCA_038089755.1 Leccinellum rugosiceps | reverse complement strand
CGATGGAAGTTTCAGGAAAGAGTTGCTCGATAAAAGAGGTGGCTTTGACGACGGAACAGGTTTGGATTGTGTTGTACACCTCAGTCGACATGGCGGCAAGAGTCCGACTTTGTCGAGTGTGAAATAGGTCATCCTGTGCGCGCTTGTACAGAACAGCGGTGGCCCAGGGAACGTGGTATGTGCACCACGAAGCTCAGGGCAAAGCATACGCTTGGGAAACATTTGTGGGGCATTGACGGCGAGAAGGGTACTATCATAGACATGAAATCATACGGATTGTACGAGACCGGGACCGGGAGCATCAAGGTGCCATGATCATCAACTGAGTGTCAAGTCCACCAAAGGTAACCAATGACTGAAGCAGATAGAGAACCAGAGTGGGGAGGCCAAGGGGAAGTAGAAAATACGGCTCGCAGTAATGACATTACATGGACTCTCCGTGCTGCTTGTGCACTTTCAAGAGCTCGATAGCTCAGCTTGTCCCTCTTAGCCTTCAGGCAGTCAATCCCTCAGATGTTTTTAAGTCACTAGCATAGACTCTGCCAATACATAAATATACACTGTACCAGGAACATCTGTGCGTTCAAGCGAGGTTCGCAAACCCGACCTGCAAAGCACTGTAATCGAACACACTGTATACACCCTGCAGGAAAGTGACCCCTATGGTCCAATATGCTAGGCCATGTAGTCAGAACGAGTCCATTGAGCGCCGAAAAAGGGAAGTTGAGGAAGCGATAGCAGGCTCTGAAATCTCACCAATATGTGAGTGCTTGCCGATGATGGCACCGAAACAATTGGGAGAATCTTTCTCGATTTGTCCAAGTATGAGATCTTTGGCAAGGATGTCAAACGTCCTGCCACCGAAGGTAAAGCCAACTGTTGGAAAAGAGTTGCATGGTACTGCAGGCTGTCAATAGAAAGAAGGTACCAATAGCAATCAGACCTCACGGTAATAGAAACCAATACTCCTACGTTCCAGGAGGGTACCACCAAGGCGTCTGTACAATTCTGAAACCCGTTCCCAATCTCCGAAGATGTAGCTTGAACCAGTGTCGATAATAGCAGGTATATGTTCAAGGTATTTATCACCATTGGCACGAATATCGTCAATGTACACCTGCCAGAATGCCTACATACATGCCAATGTCAGCAACATCCATACCCATTCTACCATTTTAACTCACAGGATGTATTATGGGTGTATAAGTGATTTTACCATTGTACAGCATACTATTTGCTCCACCGACGTACAGCTCGGCCCCAGAAGAAGAGAGTTTCAATGAGAATGTTGGGTTGATTAGCCTATTTTGTATGGAAAGCGACTCAAACAATGGTTCAGTATTGATATTCGTGATGGAAGGGAAGGCCAATCCCAATAAACCGTCTGCGTATCCGTTATTTGGTAACTGAGAAATGTACGATGTCACAGAGCCAAAGGTCTGAGGGTCTGCCTGGCAAGTTGGCGTCAGAATTCAATGATGATACTCATAAGCGATTCAAAACATACAGTGAATCCAGCGATGGTTACAATATCATTATATAGATTACCTTTGACGAGGGTTCCATCTGAATATTTGAGCTGAAACGGCTGATTCGGGTACTCGATGGATTCGGATGACTTTGGATCCCAGAGGTCTGAATTTCGATCTGGGGAAATTCCACGACAGCCGGTCTGCAACACCCACATATCGCTGTATTGACTTGAACAAAAATAGCTATGAACTAAAAGAAGGTGCCTACGCTGAACCAGTGTCTATTTGGGCTGTGATGTGGATCAGGGTAAACGTATCTCAGAATGATACAAGAAGAATTTACCCTTCAAGGTCCTGGGAGGAGTGCCAATCGAAATCTCACCCATCCAAATATTATATTGGTAAGTTATCAGCGGAACACTAGCACCACGCCTTCCGACTCCAGACTCCAAGTCGCTTCGTTCCACAGCGAAAGGATGCATCATCCCCGTGTTCATCTCGTAATTGTCCAGCCCACTAAGGATCTTCCTGAAAAAAACCTCAGAAGACCAAATGTAGCGGTGCATTCCACGTACTCCCTGACTGATGTAGCATGAGAGATAATTGCGTCGAGATCAATGCTTTCGTTCGAGTTCAGAAAGGAAGAGTGCCTAGCAAGCGGTATGGCCATGCCGCCCGCCTTCCGGTTTTGTATAGGTTTTGCAATGGCCACAGTAACCACTCTGCTGGTGACTGCAAATATGGCTATTGTAATGAATCGCATTGTAGAGGAGCGGAAAGGATTGGCGACGAAACATCCACCTACAGACCTTAATAATGAGAAGCATACCCACTGTGACAGCCGCATCAGGGAGAGGAACAAAATGAATGATGCATACATAGGGTCAAACGAATGATCGATTGAATGATACGGTGGCGTCATCTGAGAGGGGAGCGTAAAACGGAACCTGGTTGGAGTGACTGTTCCCCACACATACCTTCACGTGTAATTTAATCGCATGGAACACCCGAGCCCTGCCGACAGATGTCAACTAGAAACATATCCTTTTTGAAACAAAACAGATGCTGTACCTCCAACACGGTCGTCAAGTAGTCCACCTTCCTTTCGTTGGTATGTCCAGGCGCAGCATTCGCTCCCCACCAGTCACTCTCGCTCGCCAAAAGGCTCTCATGTCTATCTTCGGTACAACGCGCCGCCATTCTGGTCCAGATGTTGCAGGGCGTGACTTCAATCCGAGTCCGAACAGAGTCCATGTCGGACGAAGTTCCCACGTGAATGGGGCACATATGTACCGAAAACCTGAGCGTGGAACGGGATCCCTGCTCGATAAGTTCTGTAAGCATGTAATGATTGGGAGTCTGGGACCCGAGGTAATGAGACTTACTGCCGTGCCATCTAAGCCTACTCAAAGGTCTCCTCATTAATGCCCCAACCACGTAAATGTCGGTGAAACGCCGCACGTGAAGGTGATGATGGAAGAGAGAAAGCGCGTGCTCATTGTTGCACAGATAGAGCCCTGTGATGTGAGTCGATGTGCATGAGCGACGCCATAGTATCAGAGTCGAGGGAATTCTGCAACTTCTGATTTCCGTCCATCGCATGGTTCGAGAGGGCAGGATGCAGTGAGGCCGTGTAATATTGTATATGCCGTTCTGGTAATATCTGGATGATCTCAGAGAAGGTAGAATGCACGAAAAAGTCTGATATACCGCCACTATCCGAATTCCGCAACGTGTCGGACCGTCCTGTAGAGTCAACGAAGTTCCTGCACGAATCAGAGGTGATGTATTATAGGACGATGCTCAAAAGTTGCTTTCGACATATGCGTAGTACATAGTCTAACAGCGCCGGCGACGGATCGGAACACTTGGGTCCGGGATAAGCAATTTGTACCTTTTAGGAAACTGGTCAGATACGGTCGCTTCAAATAAAAAACTTAAAGGTCGGGTACTCTCGCTCACTGCTCGGGCGCCTCCCGCACAAGGCCCATCAACGATGCCACCATCTACCTTCCTACGCTCACTGAGCTTTGTGCCCTTTTTTCTTTCCATCGCTACCGCGCAATCTTGTACCAATTATGGTACATCTACGGCTTCTGGTTGTCTTTGCCCCGTTGGGTTTGGCGGGTCGAATTGTTCCCAGCCCGCTTGTGGGGGTACTATTTTTGATGGTTCCCATCGCTCTCTCACACCATCTTCCGCCGCTTCGGGCGGTTTCCCCAACTTGACCTCTTCAGACTGTTCTTGCACTGATGGTTGGACTGGAGTCGGATGCAACGTCTGCACAAGTGCATCTGTGTGCCAGGCTGCATACGCCGCTGTGAACGGTAATAGCTCTGCCTCTTCCACAGTGTCAGGGATCAACGACACCATGGTGTGCAATACTTCCCCCCGTGTATGGGCAGCGGGTGAACTTAGCTGTCAAGTCAACGTATGTCTCCTTACGCTACTTGGGAAACAATTTAACCCATCTCCTTCCAGAACCCGACAGTTCAAACGCTTTTCCCTTTGCAATCCACGCTGAACATCCAGCGCACCCTCAATGCCTCCCTCTCTCCATTGCAAAACATCTCTGGCACGCTCCTGTCGTCCGAAGTTGTTTATGCGCAACTTTTCTATGGCGGCGTCGAGCAGTTCTTTTGCTCTGCATCGTCTTGCACTCAGACATTCACCAACACCACGGATACTTGGACTTGTTCCACTTTACAGTGTCAATGTATCCCGAACACCTCATTTTGCGGAGCTGCCGGCGCGACCAACCTCACAGGCACTATCAATTCACTGCTTGGCCCCCTCACGATCGCTTGCGACAATAGCAACAACTGTCACTTCCAACAACAGACCCTCGATAGCTTATTCGGCTCTAGTGGGCTTGAACTCCAAGACTGTGTCTTTGGAGAATGTGTCACCCAAGCCGTAATCGACTCGTCTAGCAACGTATCATCGCCGAACTCAGCCAACGGTTCGAGCCCCCTTAGCCCCGGTGTCATTGCAGGCCTGGCGGTCGTGGGTGGCTTGATCGGAATTGCTCTCGCGAGCGTTGTATGGGGATGGATCCTTCAAAGAGCTGCTCGAAAGCGTCCATTTGACGGGGGCCATAGCGGTGGAGTAGATGTTCGGTGGAAGAATGTCACATACCTTGTCCGATCCGCTGGTGCCGATAAAACTATTCTGGACTCCGTCAACGGCCACGTCGCTGCCGGGGAACTCATGGCCATCCTTGGTCCCAGTGGCGCTGGAAAGACAACATTGGTGGAACTGATCGCGGGCAAGTCAAAGTCTGGGATATTCACTGGCTCGATTACTTTCCCTTCATCGACAAACGGGCGGCGACCCCAAGTGGCGTTTGTTCCTCAAACGGACATCCTACCCGCCGTCTTGACGGTACGAGAGGCGCTCCTTTTTGCGGCGTCTCTGAGACTGCCCGAATCGTTGTCTAACGAGAAGAAGAAGGCGTTGGTATCGACCATCATCTCGAAACTTGGTTTGGAAAACGTTGCAGAAACGAGAATTGGTGCAACGGACGGAACTGGCCGTGGGATTAGTGGAGGCGAAGCACGGAGAGTCAGTATTGGTCTCGAGCTAGTCGGATGTCCGGACATCTTGGTATGCGACGAACCTACGAGTGGCTTGGACTCAGTGAGTGCATGGCGCGTCGTCAATGTCCTCAAGGAGGTTGCACAAGGTGGCGGTGGGCTCTTTGGTTCGGTGGACAACAACAGTAAAGGTGTTGCAGTCATCTGTAGCGTGCATCAGCCGAGGTGGGTAATTCGTGCTCGACCATTTATGAATCTCTAACGTGATATTGTTTTTTTTTCAGTTCACGTCTCTATCACTCGTTTGACTCTGTCTTGCTTCTCTCAGGTGGCCGAGCCATGTATTCTGGACCAGGGGGTTTGGCGCCCGCAAGACATTTCACTAGCATTCGAGGCGAGGATGTTGGAAAATCTGGTACGTCGGAAGTACCTCCATACGAAGAAGGGTACAATGTCGCGGACTACCTCCTCGAAATTGCAAGCGCTGTTCTGCCCGGCTCGATCCTGGCGACAGCGATCGCACAAAATAATATTGATGAATGCAATTCGCCCTCGGTAGCTGAAAAGCCCGGTGATACTGATGTGGAGGCTTTAATCAATCGCAACAAAACCATCATGGGAGAATATGCCACCACATTTTTGACGCAATTCCAGGTGCTATGTGGGCGTGAATGGAAGTTATTGCGCCGGTGCGCCCTTTTCTTCTACTATCGGGGTATCTTATAGAGGCTGAATGATTTAGGGACAAATCATTGTTCTTTACTCATTTGATCGTATCCGCTATACTGGGAGCTTTCTGCGGTATGTGGATTCGAATTCCCTGGCGCAGCCATCCTGATCTGAAGTTATAATATTAGGGGGACTCTACTTCCACACTGGTGTTTCTATCGCCGGGTTCCAGTCTCGCGTGGGATGTTTGTTCTTCTTGGTGTGTCTCACTCCCGTCTCAACTGTGGGTAGTGTTCTTAGCTGGATGCGTAGGGCGCACTCATTGCCTTCTCATCCCTGAGTGCCTTGTACAATATTGTTGAAGTACGACCGCTCTTTGTTCGCGAACGATCCAACTCCTACTACAGGTTTGCCCCATGGTACTCTCTTCGTTTGCAAATTCTAACGCCTGCTCACTTCAGTCCAACTGCTTGGCTGTTGTCTCGTTTCTTCTTTGATGTTATCCCACTCCGCATACTCCCGACAATCATTGTCTCTACGATGTTCGTTGATTTCAGTTGACGAACACAAGACCCTTAGCACTGATGCGTTTCTTTTCAGGACCTACTGGATGGCTGGGCTTGCTCACAGCGCAGCCCACTTCTTCAAGTTCTTGTTCATACTAGTGCTATATACCCTTGCCATGACGCTTTGGGTGCGTGTCATTTTTATGCGCATATATTCCACTTTTAACTGGTCAACCTACAGAACTTCCTCCTTGCGACGCTTTTCCACAACGGGGGTATCGCGATCCTGATCTCCGCCCTCACGGCGTTGTATCAGATGACTTATGCCGGGTTCTTCGTTCATTTGAATTCCATTCCGCCTGTACTTCGGTGGTTGCAATGGCTGTGTCCCCTCAAGGTAAGGTCTATTGACTAATTGATATGAAGTATACTCACGTGCGTTTTGTGATCTAGTTCACACTCGAAGCGCTCTCCGTCAACGAAGTGGGCTCGGGTCTGATGATTGTCGACGTACTGCAAGGTGTCCCAATCAACATCTCTGCGGAGGTGATCATGGAAACCGTACGTGCCTCACGCTTGTTGACTCTCCTCTGCGCAATCGCTCACCTTATCGGTCCACCCACAGCTATTCGGCTTCGATCCGACGAGTTACTACAGAGACGTTCTGGTCCTGTTCGCTTTCATCGCCGGTTTCGCCATCATCTTGATCGGCGTGGTATGGTTCAAGCTCAGGGAGAAGCGGTAAAAATGAACACTGGACCGGGTGATGGGGGGCTGGGGGCATTTTCGTTGAAGTACTCTTCTATGGACAAGTCACTGTGTCAGTTATGTTGGTACATATCTTCTTTCTTTGCTTTGCTGAGTGACGTTGTGCACTTTGTACCTATTACTAGTACCTACATACAGTTCTTAGTTGTCAGATGTTTCTCGGTGACCCAAGTGTCTCAACGACCTGGAACGATAAGTACAATGAAAGCGGAATTGTGGAAGGCCGCCAAATAGATTCACTGAGAATTTGTTCATGTTTGTTGATAATTTTGGTGTCGGCTGCCTGGCGAAATGGCATCGCGTCTGACTACGAATCAGGAGATTGCAGGTTCGACCCCTGCGGCGGTCATGACTCTTTTTTATGCCACAAGGTTTTTCCCGTCTGAACTAAATTGTTGTGCCAATCAAATTTCAAGTTGGTCACTTGGCTCAATCAACAGTTGATGTCACATCATTGCTCTACTATTCGATAAACACGTTCAAGAAGATTTGAGCCAAACAATCTTGCCGTACGGGGTTTTCGATTCCCTTTCTACCCCAGTGCACCCTACTAAAAACGCTACCTCGTAGACACCCGGACCCTTTGTGGCCAGATAGTCTCCTTCCTCGTCGTTTTGTGGTGTACTCAAAATGAAACGTGGTTTCAGCGCACTCGATGGCGCGCCCAACGGCGCTTGCAGCGTCCATGTGTAATCCGACTTCGCAACATTCAATCGCGGAGGCTCCCCAACTACTGACGTGAGCTGCGCAGAGACGCGAGAGAGCGATCCCGGTTCTGCTAGAACACGAACGTGCGCGACTCCCTGTACGCCGGAAGGATGGATCGCATTCGACGGCGGATCGACGGGCACCTGCATCAACACGAATGGTTGTTAGTCAGTACCCAGGACACCCGGCCGTCCGTGTACCCCACTGGCAGGACTCCGACGAAAAACGCACACACACCCTCCATTCCCGAGGCGTTACGTCCCCACAGAAAAACGGAACGGTTCCCCGGAGTTGTTCGTCTTCCGTTGCGCTGATGACCCACTGGAGGACGCGCCCGTCCTCACGCGTGCGGCCGCCTTGTGCTTCGAGGGCATAGCGTACACCGCTCTGATCTTTCTCCGCACGCGTGTTGATGATGCGCGCGATCGAGGCAGTGGAAGACCCGAGGAAGGCAAAGTCGATCCAGCCGGGTTCTTTGTGGGCCCAGGTATTGCTATCGCGTCGTTGACGATCGGGCGAGCCGGGTGGGTAGTGTGAAGCGGGGTGGGTGAAGGAGATGAGTTCGAGATAGGCGCCATCGCCGAGGATCTGTGTCACGGTCGTGATGATCATCGTGCAAGAGATATGATTGAAACTTCAGTGTCATACTCAAGCCATTTCTGGATGGAAATGCAGAACCTACCGCGAGCGCGTTGGCCGTGAAACCTCCTGCATGAGTTCCGCCACTGATGACACTACGGCAAAAGAAGAAGTGTCACTTTCTGCCAGAGTCGTTTTCCACTATCATGACAGGAACGATGTCACAAACTTGAAGCCCAGATCCCTAAACTGTTTGGATGCCTCCTCGACTGTTCCCGGCGGCGTCAGATGTACGATGTGATCCAATATTTTCGTGGATGGGATAGACATAGCGCGTCGACGGGAAGTGCTATCTATGATTGTTCTGATGCTAGTGAATTGTACTAATCAGTTCACACTTGCGAAAACTTTGGCTGGCTCTGGCTAGAGCCGGCCGGCCCCGAGTCGCGGAACCCATTGATCTACCAAATTGACAGCATCATGAAAGGGGAGTATGTTAGAATATAAGGTTAACACACGTTTCTATAAACCATGTTAGGAGTCTTAGGACCTCTCTTTCATTATCCTGAAGGCTAGTGCTACGATGCGTGGGTTCCGAGCGCCGGACTATCTGCTGCCCTCAGGCTCTTCAGTTAATTCGGAATCTTATTCGCTGGCAACTAGTAGGAAATTCACCCAGAGTTGTACGTACATTCGTGACCAGTGAGTAATAATTCTGCTATGATGCATGAATATCGCCATCAGCGCAGGATCTGGTCTGATTCAGATAAAGTTACGCCATTCTCGTTTGTATCGGTATATCTTCGCTATCATCCCTCAATCCCTCTCCATCCGGACCATCCCCGCCGTCCGCAAATATGATTGACGAAGGGCTTCCATGGGTAGATAAAGCTGTTAAGCCAAACCCTGTATCAATCCCGTGCCCTCTTCCACTGTAAGTAGTACGCGCGTACAGCTCCCTCATGTTCAGGATGAATCGTGGAGTCGTGGATATAAGAACATTTTGGGCAAAATCCAGAGGTACTAAAATTTGCTGCAGACCCACTGGTGGGGAAATTCCAAAGTCATTGAGAGTGTTGAGGAGACTCCACATCAGCATGCTACAACCAAGCACAGTAAACGTTAGCACAGTATCCATATTGCAGTGCTAGAGAGGACAAATAGCACAACGAAGACGTACGCAAAAAAGTAAGCCATGCCTTCCATGACCAGCAGATTAATAAATGGGCCGAGTCGCCACTGTTTCGTAGTTCTATGCATCTCAACCGAGTTGATCATAAGCTGGATGATCACTAGCGTGCACATCACTCCTGCATGCACGAGTTGAGAGAGGTTGAGCGCTTCACTCCAGCTGACATATCTAAGTTTGACACCCAGACCGCAGAACGAGAGATCCAAAATAGTATGAACCTTCACTGCCAGTGAGATACCGTCAGTGCGACACATCACTTATCGACCCTAACTTCTACATACCTACGTATACCTTTGGACTGCTAAAGATAGTTTTTGAAATAGTCATCGAAATAATTTCCCCGAGATAGGAAGTGAGGAGTACGCTTAGGATTATCTTTGATCGATTGTACATCGCCCATAGGCGTAGGATCATCAGAACTGTAATCAGCGTGATACATCGTTGCGCTGTTGTCCAGGCGAATGTCATTATGAATACTCACGATCGGCAACGAGTATATATAGGGAAATTGTCCATCCACAAATGACACTGAGCACCCCACCTTGTAATGAGATTCAGCCTAGCATGCATGCGAAACGACGGAAGAAGGGAATACTTACAACTGTTCATTGGCATAATGGGTGAACGAAGTAGCAGACAAAAAATAGACACTCACAGCTGCAGGTCATCACCATGAGCCAGTGGTCAGCGAAGGAAGGAAAGGAGGAAATCTCACATTTGCAGGACCAGGTATAAAAGGGGACCCGACTTTCAGATGTATGAGTCAGTTTATCCCAATGCAACCTTTGAAAATCCTGGACATACAGCCAGAATTGATGCTGATGAATCAAGGCAAGATCAATATTGGATGGATTGCGACGAAACAAGCCTGAACCCACATAAAGCTAAAGAGCCCGAGGTATCGAACCTATTATGTACATTGTAATGATGATGATTTAATATCACAGTATCGTGGTATCGTGGCGATAGACACCGGGAATTTGAACGCACGATAACAAAGAGTGTGGACACCGAGGTCCAGGGTTTGTTCTGCAGTCAGTCTCACGTTAGAAATATAGTGATCGTGAAAACTGATGCTCTCGAACCCAGATGTATTCTATCTGCTCCAGGTCATTGACCAGAGTGAGGTTTGTGTATAGATTTTGAATAATAAATGAGGCACAATACCTCAGTGGAAAACGTGAGGACTGGAAATACTAAGGTCAGAACGAGTATTGAACATGTGCGAGGAGTTACTGTAATCGTATACCATGGCAGTAATGATCATAACTGCGATCCCTCCGACTTAGAGACATGACGCGTGTGTTCAAATAAGGATGGGCGCACGGTAAGTATGATCAGCCCGATAAAGGCCCTCCATGGCGGTTTTCAGAGCAGTTGAATCCATTGCAAGTGCTAGGAGAGAATGGCAGGTGAGAGAGGCTGAGGGGGAGGTTTCAACATTAACTGTAGCGCTATTAATAGCTCGTTTGGGCTGATGAACGCTGAGAACAATGTTACTAGTACATACCTGTGCTAGGCATCAGCTCATGGCTTGATGTTTAATTGCGCAGCAGAAGTACAACATCATGTTACGTACGTATCGGACTGCCAGTGATTCAGGGTTTGAGTTCGTTTCACATCGCGCAACACGTAGTAAACATCATGTACATCATTTTTCCATTGTCGTTATCGACCACAGAGCCACTAGCAAGATGTAGCTAGCAATGGTCTCGTCGAACTGGGCGATATGGTATTGTCTTGGGCTTGGCCCAGCCCTTGCCGCATAGAAACTACTGATTTCCTTCCGTTCCCGTAAATGTTCAAGTTGTAGCTTGTATGCGAGCTGGACTTGCAAGCAGAATATGTTTGCCATGCGACTCCCGTGTGGGCCCTGTGGGCCATACGTGCGTGTGATGTCTCGGCGACATGACAAAACGATCCCCGGGAAATAAAATGTTCGCCGTGAGGTTCTCTTCTGTTTGGTTACCGCCGTCTTGTGTTACGAGAGGGTTGCACCACCGATTACAGGACCAGATGACTAACGGAAACGCGTTTGTTGATGAAGTTGCACCCGAACCTTGACGTAGCTCGTGATGAGGCCTTGGCCGCAGTGAGGGCCCATGAAACAGGCTACGTGTCTCATTTCTCCCAGGCAGATTTTTGAAGTTTGAGCGCAGTGTGTCCGTCATCATGAGGTCCGTCGCATGCTCTGACAGTACTAGTAATACTACTACAGTCGACTCCCTCATAACCGATAACCCTTCGGAGCCACCTGTCATGTAAACTACAAAAAATGTCTGAAAACATTTGGTGAACAGATTATAGTAAGACATCTTAGCTACATTTTTTCCCTATACAGCATACCCCGTTCGATTGATGGTGCAGCCTCTAGAGTGTCAGAAATGGATTCGGTTAGGTATCGGTTATGAGGGAGTTGACTGTACAATCTCACTGAACAAGAATGTGTGTTATGATGGCATTACAGTACTGCCAAGTGAACGGGACGGGCCCGAGAACCTGCCATTTCGTCGGAGTCGTGCGCATCCGCCCGATAACTGCGACAAGGATTAGTGTGTATATGGATGAAACTGTAGTATGAACCAAGGACCTCTACAGTGAGTCTACACGTCTCATTATTCAGGTGACTCTGTCAGATTTCTGGCGTTCTTGATTCAGTGACTGGTCCATCTCCTTGACGTCTGCCATATGCTTCGACAGCATTAATGGTCTCGTCATCAATGCAACGCTACTCCCGGTGAGCACGCTCCGGACATGACAATCTCCATCCTTAATAGTTCACCTCTATGGCCGTAATCTGCCAAACTGGTAAGGAGGGAATGAACCATAGAAATTCAACAGCAAAATCCACATCACAGCCTGAGTGATATCAAAATCAACGGCTGATATATTCCACGTTTCACCTAGTTTGCTCATTTCCTCCGCAGTCGATGAGGAAGAGTCAGGGATCTCGAAGCAGGATGTAAACTTTCCTTTCCTTGCATGCAGATACTTGATGATACGCACGCTCCGGGGATTCCCAGGGCTTTTAAATCGGGTTCGATAGGACGCTATAACCTCTAGTAGTCACTGGCCTCGTTCACGCCGATGAGAAGCTTGGCGTGGAGAACTCAAAACTGAGGCCGAAGTTCAATTCCACCAGTCCGATTTGTGAAGCTAGGGGGAGACCAGCCTATCCATGAACCCGTGACTCTTTAGGGAGCGCATGCGAAAGAGTCTCTTTGGGCAGTGCCTGATGCCACATGTATGAATGTCGCCAAAAAGTATCAGGCTCTTCGATATACATATTCATGTTTTGGTGTAACCACCCTAACCTAGAGCATGATTGGAACAGGAGCAATTGTTATTTTGAGTTACCAAGACATTCAAAGGGAACTTCATGAAACACCAGACCATCGTGACTTCCCCGCAGCTGAACCTTGAACTGCACTTATATCCCACAGCTGCTGTAGGAAGATCAAACGAGTCCTTCTGACGCCCACAGATATAGATAGAGAAAATTCGTTATCGACGGGATGAATTAACCCATCTGTTCTTCGTTAGCTTGCGTCTTCGTAGTTCTGCGAGAGTCCTCCGATGGGTGTGTATCAGAAAACATCACCACTTGAGTGGTCTTCCAGATCCTCTACAAGACACAAGGCAGCGTTAGTTGGGCGAGCTAGCTAAGCAAGCACGTCGTGAAAAGATATCGTACCGAGCCGTGATCAGTAGAAGAGACCAACCTCGAATCTATGTTTGGTTTTGGAAATCTTACATCGGAGCCAGTGGCCGTTGTCGGTATGCTTAAGTCGACGTCCGAGACTCCTTTGTCGTCTCTGATGTATATTCTGCCGTTGAGATTGGCGAGGACTGTGTTGCAATAAATCGAGCACAGTGGAATGAAGAATACGGCGTAGATCAAGTTGGCCGACAAGACGTTCACCTATCATGATTGTTCAAGAAATTCATCCGAAAGGGCGCTAGCGAAACACACACCAAGACGGCAGTCAGGAGAGAGAAAATAGCGGTCCAAATCCCGCTGTTAATGGCGAACACCGTAAGGCGTTCCAGAATTTTTGCAGTGCTTCCATCCAGAGATCAGCCGTCGGATCATGATGCAGGCGCCGTTGCGCGTACCTTTTGAAAGCCACAGACTCCCGTCTACGGACAAGCAAATATGTGAGGAATATTGCAATTAGCACGTCGACGCCAGCGGCCACGGAGCAATATGAGACAGATATGGCCTATCGCAAGATTATGTTTCCTCTTCGGAATGTTAAACAAAAAAAAAGTCCTGACCGTGAAAAGCTTGTCGCCAAGTGTGCTTAGCGGAACAGCATGAATACTGTGATTAAATAAGATGCATGAGCAGGTCGTCGTCTGTGCGGGGAAATATAACAGACGATCCATTTTGAATATACAGGGCACGAACGACATAAACTGAGAATCGGAATGATCAATGCTTGCCGATACAAGTGCGACAATCAAGAACTTACAGAATGAAGCCACTAGTGGACAGGGGTGAACACCACATTAGATTCTATCTGCCAAGGTTAGAAGTCTCACCAAGCTGGTACAGGGCAAGAGGAAGCTGGATTACGATGTTTAGCAAAGAATGACGGCGTTTACACCTTGCAACCCTACCCAAATGAGTGGTGCCACGAGACTTTCCTCGCTGACTACACCACCGTAAATAACGACGTGAGAGGCTTCAAAACCAAGACATACATATGTAGATTCGGTAAACGAAAAAGCCTTGTGCAGGAAGTGCGACCGGGATCTTAGCAGTATGAGCCTGATTATTACGAAGGCTAGAACCAGATCTTCACCGTCAAAACCAGTTGTGCCTATAGTCTGTCGGTAGAATTCTTATGAAAGTCGAGGATAACACTTACGATGAGCTCGCTGGTAGAGGTTCGAGTTCGAGGAGTCAAGAGTGGTAATCAAGAGAACAATAGCTCACGGAATTGCAGTAGCGAACGATGCTGGGTCCTCCAGACCTGTCACGATGTATTTGTATGCTATGTGGAACAAAGCGTAAAGATGACATCCCGCAGCTGTAATCGTTGAAAAACGAACTTCCGCTAACAGTCATGCCTTCGTGCAGCGTACTCGCTGCCCTATCCCGGTGTCAACAAGATCGACGGATTGAAGCAACGGGGACATACCATAAAACCGCCACCTGTAAGCGGGAAGCAAGTTACATTGACGTAGAGTCGCCTAAAGGTTTACTTACAAAGATCTTGGTACGTAAGGGATCGTTCTGGTAGCTAAGTGTAGAGAAAAGATAAGTGGTGAGAGTGCAAGAAATCGTGTAGGCCCCACTGGATATAATAAAAGAATCTGTCCAAGCGACAAGGATATGCCTTGTTCAGACACTGGCACAAAAAACAACAGGAACAACTACTCACGTTTGCATGCACGCCACACCGTAAAAGGCGGTACACATGACAGAGGATAGATACAATGCGCCGTAGAGTGGTGCAACTGGGACGGGAATGGAAGACATAGCTTGGAACTCCAAAGAATCCCCAAGTTCACCCTCGACACGGAGTAGCGGAAGGCGTTAACAGGGTCGAAAAATCCCCTGAAATCAGTTCTTATTATACTCCGTCGGTCGGGTCCTTGAAACACTTGCGTTCGGTGTGTGTCATGAGCTCCCACATGGGGCAACTGTCTCCGTGACCTCATGCATCGAAGACACAACGCGGGTACTGTGAACTGATAAACCGGGGATACACACTCGCCCACGGTGGCTTGGATCATGAAGTGATCCGTTGAACATTCAGTTTACCTCCGAGTCGAGGAAGATCAGCAAACCTGTGTAATATGAAGTTTCCCCACTCAGCAGTGGTAGTACGGACCCTCCAGTCGAGACAATTAAACGCGGTGCAATCTTTCACCACGTTTATAACTCCAGCCATATTGCCCTCGGGATTCTGATGATCATCGATTATTGGAAACGTCGCGTGAGAGTCGAAGTTGAAGACTATAATATGAGGCAGTTAGTATGATATTCCTTCGAATGACCATTGATAACTCGATTTTCGGCCGCTGGCTAACAGGATCAAGAATAGCGGAGCCGACGAGCTTTGAGTAGAACAGGAAGCTTCCGCAAATAAAGGGGCAACAAAGGGGCGCTGCGAAGGACTAGCACTTTGCAAATTGACAGGCAACAAGGGACGGTAGCAGAAATCGGAGTTGACGTATGTTGACATAAATTCACATAATACACCTTCAAATGTCTGCTAGAGTCAAGCGCTGACGACGGCCCCGGATCTGGAATCAACATAACCGTGACGCTCATTCACCTCTCCCCCAAGCAGAATGATACACTTCCTATTTGTAATATCCGCGCTGCCTGGCGGACGATGTCAACGATTCTTTACATAAATGATCACACGAGGACGTCACTTTGGTCGAACCAATGCATCGAAGCATCATTAGCAGGTAAGGTGGCAGTATCGTAGACGCGCTGGCAGAGAAGATCGCGGCCGTTTGTCCTGCTTTATGCAGTGCAGAGCCGTCGCTCGGTGAATTTCCTCCGTCAAAGCAGAGCATTCAACCATTCTCGTTCCACGATCGTCACGGGGATGGCCCTGGACTCACACCTCACCCTAGGTCCTCAAAAATTTGGCGAACGAGAACGTTTTCGACATAAAACGCCGGTTAGACTTGGCTGAGAAACAGCCCACAGTTGGGTGACGAAACAAAAACAGAAACAAAAGTTGTAGGCACCAGCGGACAACCGCACGGCGAACCAGCGAATCTGATGGACTTTGAGCGTATACAGAAGCCCCTGGGCCGGTCAGTGGAAGCTGTTACCGTCACATCTGCATGATGTGAGCAATTCCGTCGTATTTTTGCTCATAATTATTGTTTTATTGTCCAACAGACTGGGCAAGGGCGGCCAGATGACCTTCTGATTAGCCAGGTACACTGCGCGCTTGCTTTTGACAGCAGCCTCGAGGATTTGAAACGATGTGTCGACTCTGAAAAACTGCCCATCGTGCATGACGCACGCACAGCGGGCGGGTAAAGCTGACCGACGGTCCTGGAAAAAAAACCTGAAGACAGTACAAGTGTGTCCTTCGAGGCCCACACAAACTCGATCTGGAAGGCTGGGTCAACGTCTAGATTCGGCGGCGTCAGGCTCTGTACAAATGCTCAGAATCTAAACATAGTTCGTCGGGTTCAACCTGTTCACATGGTACCACGATAGTTAGGTCTCTACGGGTCCGAGCCTCACTGGGGCATTGAATCATGGAAACACCGTGCGTGACTGTTCGAGTTCTGCGCAGTACTTATGCGATGGCGATAACGCAAAATGCAAAACACGACAGACGCATTCTTCTTCTGCTTCCTTCCCTTCCTTAGCACACAATAACCGCCCGTCCCAGATCTGTTTCACAATGAATTAATCCATCGGGCTACTCCGCAGGCGTCCATATATATACATTATATCACAGTACATAACCAAGGGAACTCGACACACACAGTCAGTCGATCGTGTACGAGATCGAGTGTCTGTCCGCAGTTGAGTTCAAGAAGAATATTGTAACTTGTTTCACAGAATTGCCGTATATGCAGTCATTTTTTTACTATTATTCATGTTTCGTCTTTTCAAGCAGTAACACGTGCGGTACCGTACGGAAGAATCTGTCACAGACACAAAAAGAAAGAAGGAAAGAGAGAATGGAAAGCAGAGGAAGAAGAGACTCGGACAAGGAAGGGAGACTACGGCGGCGCGCAGGCGGACATCATCGTTTTAAATAAATAACATGTCTGCATCACAGTACTTGCGTATGTATACGGAGGGAAAAGAATGGGGTGGGATCAACGATTCCCATCCAAAAAAAGGTGTTGGAGTTACATACGTATTAATAAACACAAACGAACGACCAGAGTTACACCGAGCGACGTATCGAGACGGGTATAACACGTATTCGACTTTCGAAAGTGGTCAAGAGCAAAGCGGTCAGAAAGGTATTGTTCATTAAAGCAAGAGCAAAAACTCAAACGCTCGCGCTCCATTGTCCGATATGTTTGAAGACTTTACTCGTTGGTAACCTAACAAGGAAGGTAAGTAAAGAGAAAGACATCGACAAGGAAACGAGCACGTACCCTCAGAACGCGATTCCCTTGACTGTAGTCTGCATCATCTTGGTAACTCATGCGCTGCTCTTCGCTACGCAGTGCAGTCGGGGTGTCTGGGAAATCTCCATTGTGATCAGATTGTGGACCAGGCGGTGGTGGCGGCGACTGCACAGTCGCCGCATGAGGATTCGGGAGATGGCTCGACGCGTTTGCGACCTTTGGAGGCGGGTATGGAGCAAACGGATCCGGAGAGTGGTTATCATTACGCTGTGGATAATACGAGTCGACGGGGTATCCAGGTTGCAATGGCATCGGGTGATTGCCGCCACTGCTCATAGATCCGAATTGCGACCGGCCACTCAACTGGGTATTCTGGGTGGCTTCCGAGGGCTTACGGGTGACGAAAGCACCACCGCCACCGGCGCCGTTGTTCAAGTTGTTGCTTGCGATGGTGGTTCCGCCCGGGCCGGCGAGACCTACGGCTTCTAAGATATCTTGGTTCGTCCCGCGTATGCTTCGTATGGTGCTGTTCCTGCCCTGGAGTTCGGGCAGTGGTTGGGGTGGTTGAAGCCCAGGTCCAGCAAAGGCATGATACGGAGCACGCCTGCTCGGCTCGCGGCCGAGAGTACCCGCGCCCACACCCGCGATACCTGGAGCACCAGGCTCGCTGTCTTTCCTGCTCCTAGATCGGCCGACGGCTGTCGCTGCTGCGAGGGAGGCCGCACCAGCGGCGTACGGATCATATTGCGACATCTCAGTTATGCCGTAAGGCCCATCATGGGGCTGGAGGGGAGGTAATTGGAAGGTTCCGTGGCTATTGTCCGAATAGCCATAGCCACCGCCACTGCTTTTACCTCCAGCGTTCGGGTATGATGAATAGTCGTCAAAGGGTGATCGGGCGGCAGCAGCCTCTGCAGCGGCTTCGGCAACATCACGATCAAACTCCTGTGCGCGTCGTCGCCGGATAGCATTGACCACCAAGGCGATGACGAGCGCGAGAACGACAACACCGACGACCGTAAAAACACCAATGACGGCACCTTTATTGGAAAAGAACCTAGACGGGAAAGTGAGCTGAGTTTAGATCTACCAAAATAGGCGGCAAGACACGGAAAGGGAACAAAGACAACAAAAAAGAGCGGATGGCACCGATACTCACGAGCTCGAGGACGTGGGATTACCTTGCGATGCGGGCGATGAGGTCGACGCAGGAACGAACGTGGTGACGGTCTCGACCACACCTCCAGCACCGGTAGTTGTGAGTAACTGGGGAGACGATGTCGACGCTGGGGTCGGAGTGGTGGACGTGCTCGTGGAGGACTGCGAAGGCGACGTTGCACTCGAGGACGATGTGGAGGAAGAGGAAGAGGATGATAGAGACGTCAAACTACTCGAGGTCGTGTGTGTGGAGTCGGAGGAAGTGGATGACGACGACGACCTGGCACAAGCGAGAACTGAATTTGGGTGTCGCGAACATGCGAATGATCGACTTACGAGGTAGGAATGCTTTGGGTGGGTACAGCTGTTGACATATGTGAGATGAACGATTTTTGAAAGGGAGACTGGGGTACGCACGGGAGGTCGGAGGGGGCGTCGACATGGTGACCTAGGTCGGGGATCGTGTCAAGGCCAGCCTTGAGCTGATCAGCCTGAGTGACGAGGACGAGAAGAAGGAGCGGCACTTTACCTTTGTACTGCGAAGGGCCAGTGAAAGGATCTGACAAGTCGAAACGGAGAGGATGAGAATTTTATTTTTTTCATTAACCAACGGAGCAACCGTGGAGGATTCACGTTACGTAAGCGAGATCGAGTTTCAGGGTGCACATGCGTCGTGGAGTCGCGCAAGAGAGGATCATGCTACAAAGTACATCACAGCCTCGTTTTTTTACGTAGATGCCGCACCTCGTCCGCACTGTCGCGGGATTCATCATCGTCTGGATCACCCGCGCCTTCCTCTCGCCGTGATTTCAAGCCCTTCATCTTCCGCGTCTGCAACTTGCCCAGATCCTGCTTCGCAATGTGTACCCGTCCCCTCAAATCACCCATCTCGTCCACTTCCACGTTCTTTTTCCGTTTCCCCAATCCCTTCTCTACTTCCTTTTTCTTCATCTTGGGCCGTTTCAGCGCGGCCTTCCACATGTTGGGATCTCCCCCTTCCCATCTCCGCAATGAAAGATCGAGAGAGGGTCCCATTTCCGTCAGCTCCACACGCGGCACGCGCACTCCCGAAGGCGTGAATTTGACAGTATACGTTCGCACGTGTACCCTGGGTAGCCGCTGCGGATCTTCATCCTGACGGGCTTCCCCAGGCGTGACCGTCGCCATCTGAAGCGGCGATGGTGCCAGCGAAACGCTGATCACGTGTTCCAGTCCAGGCAGACACACAGACTCGATCACTTGCGCGTTGAACAAGTCCATCAGCATCGACTTCAGCTGCACATATCGCGGGTGCGTGTCGAACAGCTCTGAGGCGAAATGCATCATCGGTTTATGGCCTGGAGTCGATTTCGGTGTCTATATTGAGATACCATGGGAACGATCAGGATCATGTGGCACGATGATAAACACGACGACGGACTCGCCTTGAAAGCGGCCATGCTCACGAATTTATCCACGCCCAGTTCGCACATATCCAGCACCCTCGAATCGAACATGCGCACGATCACAAGCCCGTTTGGGCGTTTCTTGGTCGACTGCCCGACCACGAACATCGATGTATCGTTTTTCTGAGCCCAAAACTCGAGCGAAGACGCGTCCTCAAACGGCCGGATGGTATTCTTTCTCGAAAACGAGATCGCGTCGGGTTTCTTGAGTGCCATCTGTGCGTGAGCAACGCAACGTGTGAGCCCGATAAGAGACAGAGCGCGAGCATCGAAACAAAAACGCACCAACTCTTTCATGGCGACTTGTACGACCTCACCAGCGTGTGTACCACGCACGAATATCGCTGTTCGTGCGTCCTCGACTTCCTTTGCCTCTCGCGCCTCCAAGGCCCTCTTGGACCTCGCATTCCGTGGTTTTCTAGCGACAGTTGTCTCAGAAAAGGTCTATGCAGGCTCACTCTCGACGAAAGGAAGAAGGGAAGAAAATGAGAACTCACTCACATCGTACGCAACATGGCTTTTATTGTAACCTTGGCGTTGTAGTTTTTTTCTCTTCAAAAATTCCAATTTGTATGTATTTGTTCGTATCCACTACCATATTAGGATTCGAGAAAACCGTTCTGAATCGGCAAATCGGCAAGGCACTAGTCTAGCTTACTTCTACCATTGAGTGAGACCGAGATTCGCTCCTCGTCCCCTCGATAGACCCCATCGACAGGAACAAGGAACGAACTAGGAACAACTCAAACGCACCCCACACCGGAGATAACACCCAATGTCACTTATCACTTATCACCCGTCCTCGTTTATCGTTCGTAAATAGACCAACCCCGTGATTTCCCCGGGTTCCGGGAGCTTGAATCTCCTCGGTCTGGTTATCGATCGTGGCGTTTCAAACACGGAGATACATAATCGCGCATTACCAGCCGCCAACCTCGGAAAAACCTTGTCGATCGCGATCGCAAACATCTTTAGCGCACGCACCCATAGCTACTCTAGATATGCGTTACTCCACCTCCCTATACTGGACATAAGGTCTCAGGTCTCGGTCACGGTAGGGCGTGGCGTCCGAGACCTGGGAAAGTGGATGCCAGGGCAATCGCATCTCTTCTTCATCCAACAATCAGCCCGGGCGGGCCGCCTGACCCGCTCCTGGTACGACGAACGAACGAATGCTTACCAAGGAGAAGATTCAAGTGGTGAATATCAAGACACTTGCGCCAGACAACTTCAAGTTGAAGCCTGGAGACTAAACGTAGTATTGATTGATTGATTCGAATACCGTACACATACTTCACTCAAGAATATTATGTTAGAAATGATAGTTGGACACTACTATCCCATCATCACAGAAAAAACGAAAAAATGACAAAAGGAAAGACTACATCGATGACCGACATTGGAAAAGTTTGGATTCCGTCGGAAGGCCAGAGGAAAAAAAAATAAGAACAAGTAAGGGTAATCGTCGTCGTGGTTTATGCACAGTATATCGGGTTGTAGAGGGTAACACCGAATTAAAAGATATGGTATACGCAAAACGAAAAAGAATACGTGCTTGCATGAGACAAAGGAAAGAGCAGAGAGTAAAGGAAAAAGACCAAGGTGTACGCACGACAGGGGGATAAAGAAAGAAACCACTGTTCACACCCAACATTATCGGATATTTGGATAAAGGAAAATTATAGCTGATATTTTTTTCCACGCTCAAACCTTCATTCCAAGTGCAGCGGAGGAGTATGCTGCAGGGACGGGAGATCGTACTTCACGCTGAGGTTCTCCTCGGCGTGGTAGTGTGGGTGAGGGCGCTGCATTTGAGGATGGAGATGACGGGTTTGAGTGTATGGCAACGGATCGAGCAACGGCGGCGAAGGCAGCGGCGGTTGGCTGTGATCGTGGGCTCCGCGATGCGTCTGGTAAAGGTGAAGTCGAGACGCTTCCTCGGTGAGCGGCAAGAAATTGTGCTGCTGCGACTGATGTTGCGGATGGGGATGTAGCGTCCCATTGAAGTGCTGGAGATATTCTTCCTCCACCGAATGCCGCCGTGTTTGTTCCAGGTGGAGATGTTGCTCCAGCTGCTGCCGACTGAGCTCCTGGGAGTAGTGCGTGGCTTGCGACGGGAGTCCTATCGGCGAGTGCGAGGGCAGATGCGGATGAGACGAGTCCAGAGGAGGTAGTTGGGCGTGAAGCTGATCCGGTTGCGCTGGATAAAAATGATCGAACTCCGCCATCTGCATCTGCGTCATTGCAGAGTTCCAGGACGGTGAGCCGTCGAGACTGAGGGCGTGATTCTGTGCCGTATTCGTATTCCCCAGATCCGGGTAGGCCGCTGTTCGGCTCTCGACGTGACCCCTCATCCTGGGGGCCGTCGATTCCTGAGAAAGGTCGCTTGCGAGGGTTGTTTGGTGAAGGTTCGACGGACCCGCCATAGGTTGCTGATTCGGCGAGCGCCGGTGGGTGGAAGGAAAACGGTGATTCGTATGAAGCTGTTGTTGGGGATGGTGGATCTGTCTCGAATGGGTTGTGTTGGTAAGCTGCTGCTGCTGCTGCCGCTGCCAGTTCGCCGCGTCCATAGACTGGAAGGGATAAGTCTGGTTGATGGACCAGTCCAGGCCCTCCAGCGTAGGCAGGTTTGGAGGCGTAGTATGATGCGGGAGCTGTGCCTGGGCGATTGGCTGTTGTAGGTCTTCGAAGTGCAGCTGCCCCTGGTAGGGGAAGTATGTGTTGTGTGGATTGTGGTGGGAGGGGGAACGACTGGGAGGATGGAGGGGGGATTGTCGCGGAGACGACTGCTGCGAGGGGTGGGAGGGTTCGAGCATGTGAGTCGGGACCACCTGCAGTGGGTGGGCGGCTGCTGCTAGATCCGGGGCGACCATCCCGTGTGGCGAAGCCGAAGTTGAGTGGGTTGGAGAAGGAGAGAAAGGACTGCGACTGCTGCTGCCCGAATGAGGATGAATTTGATGCTGGGGGGACACGAAAGGACTGGCTGGAGTTACGAAAGGAATGGTTGTTGGGAGGCCGCGGATCGCCGTGGTCAATATCTGTGTTCCAACCGTCGCCATAGATGACGCCGTCTCCGGCCTCATACCCAGTACTGGTTCCCGGACGCTGATGCATCGGAATGGAGGTGGGATTAATATCCTCTTCCTTGACAAGGTCAAGATGGTGGTGCATGGCCGAGTCCTCGGGTGAGTGAGTGGCCCCCGAGGGAGCGGTGACGTTGAGTGACGGCTGGCTCCTTTTGCCTCGGGCCTGGCCAGTCTTGTTGGCGGCGGCCATGGAGGCATGGAGGGAGGTAAGGTCGCGCATCATCCTCTCGTTCTGCTCCTGCTTGTCTGCGTGCACGGTCTGTGCATGCTGACGGAGATTGTCGAGACGAGAGAACTGCTTGGAACAGTGGCAAGTAAAAGGACGTTCGCCGGTATGTTTCCTGGACGGAGATAAAATAGATCAAACAACGAGGGACGGGGATGCGAGTGCCTGGGACCTACCTAATGTGCCTGGCCAAGTGTTCGCTTCTGCTGAAGACCATACGACATTCGCCATAACCTCTGCACTGGAATGTCTTCGCAGGTGCGGGTCTGTAGCGTTTGCCAACGCCGGTGGGGGGCGCGGTGGGGAGGATGGGGGGATGGTTTGGGGCGACAAGGGCAGCCATGTCAGATGAGGGAGATTGTTGATCTTCGGAGGGAATGGTGTCAGCTGGATCTTTTTGGGGGGGCGTTGGAAGTGTTTCGACGTTGTTTTCGTCGAGGGCTGTCGGTTTTGAGTCCTCCATGAGCGGTCAAGAAAAGAGGAACAAAACTTCTATAAGGGTGCCTGAAATCACACTGAAAAGGATTGCAACTCAACGCTCAATTAAGGCACCGCATTCGTCGGACTTGGAATTGGTACCGGCGTTCTGGTTCAGGAACAGCCCCGCCGAGCTACGGCACCGGCTGCTTTGTCACGCCGTAATACACTGCCGTCTTGACACCTGCCCACGCTTATCACATTCGAGACCCCCCGAAGACCCCTCCATCCCGGATCCCATGGCCTCTCCTCCTACCCCCCCCACTCTCCCATCAATGTGTTCCCGTGGTTCTCCATCAGTTGTCCGACGGGAGAGACGAGTCCGTCGTTTCTTTTTTTGGAAAAAGTATCGTCGCCTAGATACTTTTGTCATTCCATCACAAGACGTGGCATGATGCCAAAAACAGACGACCCTGCTCTTGCCCATCATTGGAAATATTCATCCTCGCCCCATCACGTCCAGGCTTTCAATGCGGCCCACAGTGGGCCCAACCCTCGACGCTTCCTCTAATGGGCTATGCAAGCCTACGACATGTTCATTGTTATCACGTCAGCTTTCTAGGCAACAACCTTTCGAAACCACTCTGACCGCGCCCATATAACGCGAAACCGTCTCACCTCTCCGTGAGGTACGGACAGTCACGCATGACATAGCCAAAAAGTCTGCTTCGCCATCGAGATTGTATACCCGGCGAGATGGCGATACCGATCGGCAGATTACGACAAGCAGTCAAGCCGAGTGACAATATTCAAAAGACAGCAAGCAACCCACCCTCTCCCGCCTCGCTGTCACAATTACGAACAGATCAGTGTCGTTTCAACCTCGTTTCAACTCGGAGGAGCGACAGGCCGTCTTGGGACCAGTTTGTGATAACGCATCGTCGTCACTGCCAGACTGCATTTTTTTCTTCTAGACCTCCCAGTGCGTAATGATGAAGCGCTCTCCATCAGCCCTGCCCGGATGGTGCCTGGACAATTATCATCTACACCCCAAATTACAGTGAAGAAAGAAGAATCCCAATCACTTTACGTTACCCATCGTTTAAGTCAGCCGTTGCGAGTATGTACTGTATCATTATGATACATAGCTCATATGGACCGCTAACTGCCGCATCTCCGAAACTATCGTTCGAGAAGGCCAGGGCAAGGCACCTCGAAGCTCCCCAACCGGGGAACAACGCTAGCATGCTTAACCAGGGCCTCCAAAGGCAAAGATTGGCGTGCGGAAGTGTATGCCGCGTCCTTGATGCTGATCAATGTCATACCTGGTCCATCTGCTCAAATGCCTCCAAATATCCTCTGTACCCAACCTCTGGGAATCACTGTCACTATTGAATCCGATCCGCATCATCTCCGTTCTACCCGCTTGCGCTTGAGTGTCGATATACCCTGCGATCTAGGTCTGGTCGCAGAGAGCCCGACCGCGCCGTTGACATAGACACGACCGTTGATTTACGGGAGCTTCACAATGCCGGTGCCACCTGCACTGCCAGCACTATAGTCTTGGCGCAGGCACGAATAGTGCTACACCCTCCATCCCGTGACGTACACGAGCAACGAGGCCGCGCGCGTACCTGGGCGATGCGGTCATGTGAATGTGGAAGTGCTGATCTCCGGCAAAATCGTGCACGAAAAACTGCGGACTGGCGTCCGAATCACAATAGGTTGAATTGCTCCCGTTTTCGCTTTAGGTGGTTATTCACGCCATTCATAGTCCAATTCCAAATTCAAAAGTACAACATGAACATACTTGGATGGTTTCTTACACGGGCGGCCGAGTCGATCTTCCCCCCGGCATTGCACACTCTCCGTGAGGTATGTGTGCGCATCATCACTTCTTCCTTCTCTTTCCTATTTCTAGTCTAGCACGCGTGCCTAAAGTGTACGGTCGAAAAAAATCGCCATCCTGTCGGAAACTTTGGCATCAAGGGGTAACTGGCGCAAAAAATCTCCCATATGTAAGGAGATGATCCTCTCAGTCTTCACCCAGGTACGAGATTGTCCCGCGAGTCTCGGGGCTACCACGAGGGGCAGGTTCTCGTGTTTCCGAATGCCTGGCGCGCGTGGGGGCTAACCAGCGAGCTTGCAGTAGGGATGGGTACGACATCGATACA
This sequence comes from Leccinellum rugosiceps, assembly GCA_038089755.1. NCBI lineage: Eukaryota > Fungi > Basidiomycota > Agaricomycetes > Boletales > Boletaceae > Leccinellum > Leccinellum rugosiceps. The sequence continues at coordinate 41,141 of JBBPLL010000097.1, read as the reverse complement.
CAGACCCCTATCCCAAGAGCACTGCGTCGTCATTGAGACGACGGCACAGAAAAACAGCGAGCGAAAGAGTACAAAAAGACCAGTTTGTCACATCGTTTGATCCGTTTTCTGTCAAGTAACACTTTGAGAATGAACAAGACGGTGACGCTGGTGACCCGATGCGCCATGTGGGATATAGTAGTCATCGTCCACTGTCCAGGCTCCATCACCCTGATCGAGGTGAGTCGGACATTGCCGTCCCGTCACCTGTCACTGAGCGTCGGAGCGGCTGGCAAATTTCCCTGATAAACTCCGTTGTCCAAAGAAGTTCAACGGCAGACATGCTCGGGATAACCAGCCGCTTGTCGACTAAGATCTGCCGCATTCAGGGTGACAGATGGAGAGTTGCGGCGTATCTTGACGTTTGTCTTCGGAGCAAATGCCCTTTTTAGAATGTGACGCGGTACAGAATTAGTCTTGTTGATGCAGTCGGAATACCGAGATGAGGTTGATTTGTTTTAATTTGAAAAACAAAGATAACAACGACACAACAAAGTTCGGGACGACAATAACAGCCTGGGGAGAGAGACGCTATCTGATGAGGTTGAGAAAGCGTCGGCGATGCACGTGCAGACCCTTGTGGACCGGGCGAGGTCGAATATGTATACATCGCGAGTCGCGACCGCGCCCATGTGTGATCACCTGGCCTGTTTGGAAAAGGGTATTAACGTCACTCCGTGATAAATCATCGCGGCGTATGAGCCATGTTACATTGTACGATTGTTTCGTTCTTGTGTTCCCGTTCTCGTCTTTGAATTTACCTCCCCCTTGTCCCCCATTTCATCTATGAAGCTAAGCGGTGAAAATGGTTTTTTTGCGGTGATCGGCTCGGAACGTCGAGAGAGTGGCCCCCATCACGAAGGATGGATTCGAAATGATTAATACTTACAGTGAAATGGAACGAAACCATGAAAACACAAATGATTGGGTGACGGAATGAGCGGGATCACTAGGGTGAACAGTGCCACCGAACGCGGCGAGCACTGACCGTATCGATACCGTACCCATACATAGCCCCAGTGGTAGCCCAATGCCAAACGGGCGGATACTGCCCTGCTGGCGTGAAGGCCAACGTTAGCTGCGGGTGGGGGAAAAAAATATTCATACGGCATGTGTTAGTATGGTGTGACCCGAGCTACTAGATCCGATTTTGTTCCGTACCGAAGCGGAAGAGGACTCCGAGTCCGAAGATCACATCGATAGAAGCGTGTCACAACTATTCACGTTCACCTGGCGGCGACTCAATTTAACTCTGACATACATAGTTCCCTAATCTGAGCTGACAAGTCGCCTGGTCACTGCACGACTCAGGGTTTTCCTGTGTCATTCTGCAAGGTGGTCAAGGAGATCACATACGTATGAGAATCAGCTTCATGTGATGGGAGAGCATGCAACGAACTGGGCCAGCTGCACTGCCGCGGGGGGTCCGTAATAAATACGTACTCGGCGCAGCTAGTCCTCTTTGTGTTAACCCTGTCCGAGTCGGGATATCGCAACGGAATTTCTTTCTCATCACTTGGAGCAAAACATGCGAAATGTTCGACGGGCGCGTATCAATATCCAACCTCGTGTCGAATCGATGGGCTATGCTTTGAGACTGTCCCGAGTCGGCGAGTGCGTTATATTTGATAAATATCAATGTTATGGATGCCCGTTACGACGAGGGCGTGTCTCTGCAGCTTTGGGCAAACTTTCAATGAGACCTAGCGAAGGCGCAAACTTTAGTAGGGATCTAGTAAGATGGCATGGTCAGATTTTGTTGGCAGGTTTTGGACTTGGCAATTACAAAAGTGATACCATCTTGAAGAGACATCTTAAAGTAATGAATCAAATAGGAAAAAGGAAGAAAAAAAGCTGAGGCTCTTCATTGTACCAGAGCTTCAAGTTGGATGCATAAATCATTGAATGATTTCGCTTACACTAAAACTTTTTTCGAACAAACGCCCTAGTATAGGCTACTATGCCCATGCTATGTCATGGCCGATATGCCGTGGGGTCTAGACCACGGGCCGCGTTACGTTTTGTAGCTCTCACACACACAAACGCAGAACGGGAAAACATGACACGGTGGGAGGTCAAATTTGGAATACCACCGGGTCTAGACTCTAACATACCCGTGCGTTTCTTCTCAGTGAGAAATTTTAAACACCATGATTGATGAATGGCGTTGGACCGGTGAGTCGGGTAACTTGGGATGAGCGATTCCATCGGAGTGGAAATTTGTCAAGGCATCCCGGATCCCTTCTTGCGAGACACCCGGACACACGGGGACATGGCAGTTCGCAGAGCTCCGGGAGGCAACCCTATGTATCGGACCTCTGACAGGGAAGGAGAAAGCTCACCCGAGCACCGGTCAATAGCATTGCAATCTCTCTCTCACCTCTCGCGGGCATCTTTCTTCCGTATTCAATATATCGTGAGGGTAGGTTGTTTTGCGACTGCATATTTTAGCCCTGCAGCCTGAGGTGGAGGGGTCGAGAGTGGGAAACATGTGGAGTCCAGCCCGGGCCCGGGCCGCCACCGTGTTCACTCGCCACTCATCTCCCTATCACTACTGCCAAGCCGAACCCTTCGTGCTGCTGATACGGCGGCGTGGCGGACATCCTGACCGTACTTATGTACGCTTCACCCTAAATCGAAACGTCATCACCGTATCAGCAACATTTTCCATGTACTAACCTGGGGCAGCTGGTATGATAGCTAATTGGCCCAAATTCAATCTCCGCACGAGCCACAAACATTGCACCCAAACCGCCAATATTTATGCAATTTGTCAAAATGGAGACAGGGCCGCTGAGCGAGAAAATCACACACCTCTCCACTTCCGCCTTGATCGTTGTCGATGGCTGACGAGCTGCCACCTTCACTGCCAACCTATCATCCCATTCCAGCTTTATTTTCTGCCAGTCACACTGCCGTCGTTGGGATAGGCACTTTAAACTGAACTTGCAAGGAGTCATAACAGGTTGGTGATTCGATAGGAGATGATTTCGATAGGAGATGATGCGGTGACAGTTCGTTGTGTGCGCCTCATAATGATCGTATCCTGGACGACGATAAGTCTCGCTCCGTTTTCCTTTTTTCATAACCTTCGGTCAGCCGGTTGCCCGTCGGACCTTTTGTGCTATTCTCTGAACTTTCTCTTTCTTGGAAACCGTTAGGGTTCTGGGCTTCGAGTGTAGCGGTCATTCACTTGGCAGTCACTGGGTATGCACGGTGGCAACATCGCCGCTAAAATGCCAAGCGAAACGAGACATCAAGTCCCTTTCATGGAACACCTTTACAAACCCAACTCGATGACGACCTCACGTCATTTTCTTTTCGCAGCGTGTTTCAGTCGCTTATCCGTGACCACTCGTAGCCAGCGCAGCGGCGCACATTCACCGTGGAACTAGGAATCTTGCTACAGTACCGCGAGAGCCGCTCCCCAAGGCCAACTTTATCCCGTTTCCCTCCCCGAACCGTGGCGCTGACAGCGTGCTCGAGTCCGAGATTCGCACCGGCCGTTTTGTCTTTTGCTTTTTCGGTCCCTGGCCCAGTCTACCTGCCGCACAGCCAAGTGGCGCCACTGATCACAACTACAGTATTTTCAATGCCGTGGCTCAGCGCTCAGGCACGGCCTCTCCCTATCAGTCCCATCCCGTTACAGTATAACGGATCCATTCATTTCCATCTAAAAGACGTCTTTTAGACAGCCTCAATCCGTCGACGACTATCAGTTGTGGCCGGCGCCAGGAACAACGCAACCACACATTAAAGCACCAACTGCCTTCCGCGAATGTTACCATACATCGTTAGCACCTATAGGATCCCCGCTTCTTTCGGGTTCGGGTTCGGGTCCGCCCGAGCCGCAATCTGGCAACTTTCAGTCTACATCCCCCACCCCCATCTTTCTATCTGGGGACCTCCATCTCAAGTTTGAACATCCACAACTTATCGAATTTCAAGGGACTCGATGAGAATCCACGTATCCCGCTTTTCCCATTCAAGTCAGTCTTTCCCGAGCCTGAGGGAATATATCGACAACGACATCGTCGTCAACATGGGACACATGCCGTTTGTTTACCCAAGTGGCTCAGAAAATTGGCTTGGCTATCACTCTCTTCTTGCCATACGAAGAGCAACGACGAAGATATGGTTAATGATTATAAGGATAAACCGACAATAGGTCATAGATTTCCATTAAGCAAGTTTGGAGTGTCAAAGACGCCGACAAGCAGTCAATTTTACTACAGCTGTATACCCGAGCACCTGACAGTGCAACGTCAAATACCAGGAAGAACACCGATCGCGGCCCCGACAAGACCACCTTTGGTCGTCACCGCAGCCGCCGGCCGTAGGACAACCAAGAGAAGGTGTACGCGACCAGGAGACAACTCGCGAAGATGATCGGGATCCTGAAGTAATCAGAGGGCATACGTACTTGTGACACCGACAGGACAATGTTGTTGTCTAGCGTCAGTGGTCTCCACGGCGACGACTACATAGCACGCTCGCACGCCTGTACACCAATCCATGTTCTGCGTGCAACTTTAGCGACACGGACGAACAGCCTGAGACTCTCGGCGAGCGGAGAGGGACTTGCGGCGCACTCGTTCGAAAGTAAGTTCTGTTGGTAATGATCCTGAAATATTATATGTTCCGCCCATTAGTCCCGTAAGGAAGGCCCGTCAGCGGTCTCGCATCCCCGGACGTAGTGACGTATCCGAGCCTGTTTCATCATGTCAACTGAGGTGAAATGCAACTGAGAATCACCATACTTAGTGAAGCCAGCTATGCACCCACGGGCAAGGATGTCGTCAATTAGAAAGTTGGTGCCGGCAAGCCGTCAACTCGGATAGACGTCAGTACTTCGAGGAACCGGCTAAGAGAAAAATGGTCCACACTGATCCACATACCCAAGACGCCAGTCCACGCCTTGAGACTCCGATTTAGCGGATCGCCCATGTATTTGGCGTACTACTTGCCGGTTGTGGTTTTACTATATGGATGGCGGTTTTCTGTTTGGTCTGAGGGTTGCTCGAACAGGCCTCATCGAGGAGTCCTCCAAATCTGTTTCTCTTCGTGTACATATGTGATTTCCAGGACGCATGTATGATGTGCATCGGCAGGGGTTGCCAGGCCTCTGCCCAAATTTCTGATTACCTTTCTGACATTTCCCTGGGCAGAATTGAGTGCTGTGCCAAGTTTAGATAGTTTCGATGGTGATCGATTGATCCACATAGAAAAGCATTGAAACTTCAATGTCGTACAAGTAACGTAGTACAAACTATTACGCAGTTACAACAACTTCAACAAACTGCAACAACAACAGAGGGTTGCCAACTACGGTTCGGCTCGATAGTTTCTAGTCGTATTCTTTGGTATATCTCTATGTTTAAGAGACGCACGAAAAGGAGAAAGCGCGAGAGCCGACGAAAAAAAAAGTAAAAAAGGGGGGAAAAAGAAATGTATGAGCAAGCAACAAGACGCTAAGCATCGTCTGTGTTAGTGGAGATTGACGGAACACGTATATCGTAACAGCGATGAGATGAATCCAACCAGAACAAGATGCTTAACTGCACCAAGAAACGGAAAAAGTACAGGTGGTAAGAGAGAGAGAAGGGGGCAAAAAAGACAAAGCGCACGAGAGAAAAACGTCACTAGGACTTTGATGAAGTAGATTTGGTGGTTGTGTGTGCGTTCGCATGTCCCAACGACGAATGATGCGGAGGCGCTGACAAGATCGGCGGCTGATGTGCAGGCTGCGGGGCCGAGTCCTCTTGCTCTTGCTCGGTATCGGTCACCCCAGTTTCCTCGTCGACAGGCTTCATCGCGTCCGCTTCCGACTTGCCGATGGAGTTAGCGTTGGTAGTGATATTGTTTTCTTCCTCCCCGCCCGCAATTCGCCGCTGCGCTTGTTGGCGCCGACGAGCCTCCACGTCTTCGGTGCGGCGTATAACGTCAATCTCACCCTGGACGACCGTACCCTCGAGCCACTGGTGATGGACGAGGTCGGATGCTTTGGCTCTCCGGTCCGGGTAGAGCCGCAGCATCGGCGACAAGATTGCGGAGATCGCGTCCGCTTCTTCTTTGGGAAAGAGGTACTTGTCGTGCAAGACGGCCTCGAGCGGCCAGAAACGCAGCTTGTTGATGTGCCGTAGTTCACCTAGGGTGATGGCGATGATGGACAAGAGAAAGAAGAGAAGAGAAGAAAAGCCATCACTGATGAGCGACACATGCACGACCATCCCACCGCACAGGGGAGAAATGGGAGTAAGCACACGCACCCTTGCGATTGAAGAATTCTGAGCTGTATTTACCAGAAAACGCAAAGGATTTCGGGAACTCGCCTATGAGCTCCATGATTTGAGCGATGTGGTCGTCGTCTTTGCTGTATCGCGATCCGGAAGCCGGGTCGAACAGATAGTCACCACCCGTGATGAGCTCAAAGATCTATGGGGTGTTGGTTGATACACGACCAAGTCAGACCAGGATTACATTACACGAGTCTGCGAGGAACCCATCTCACCACGCACGCGACACTCCAGATGTCAGCGCTCGAACCCCACTTGGCACCCAGAATGACTTCGGGACAACGGTACTGCCGCGTCTGTATGTCGTCCGTAAAGTGGTGTTCCGTCCAGGTCGCTAAAGGTATACAAGATGGGCCTTCGTCCGACATTCAAGTGAATGATAGCCCACCATTTCCTAAGTCTGCAATTTTCACGGTGATTTTTTCCATGCCTTCGAGCATGCTCGAGCTCGTAGAAGTATCGGCAAAGCTTGGCTGGGATGATTCTCCTAGAATAACGGATGTAGCAGGCTTCGGGTCTGAGAGAATTGAATCACCTGAACCAGTTGGCCGCGCGGTGGCTGGGACTTGCGGATTTAATGACGGGGAACCAGCAGTGGGGTGATTAGGCGCCATTTGTGTGAGCAGTGATGGTCCTGGAGGGTTTGCCGGGTGAGGCGATGCCATTTTGTCAAAACCGGAGTCTAGGGAAACGCTGGAGATCCTGGCTGCAGTGACCTCGGCAGAGTCAGCTCTCCCAGGAATCGAACTTCCTTCTGGACCACTCGGGCTAGCGACGGGGATGGATCCAGAGCTCTCTTTCGTGACTGAAGGCGAACCATAGGAGCCGGACTTGGACGTGTCTTCGTCACCTATCTTGCTCATGCGGAGCGCACTTGGGTCAAGCATGGGACTGCCAAAGGAGGAGGACGGGGATGGGAGTGGCTGCGATCCGGTAATGAAGACCGACTGAGAACGTGGTGTCTGGTTGCCTCCACGCCCCTTTGAAGGCGGCACACCGATCAATCGTGAAGGGGGCGAGGTGGTATTTGCAGCGACGGCCATCTCAGCTTCAATGATAGACTCAACGTCTTCGATGCAAATGAGGACATTTTCCGGCTTCAAGTCTGTATGGAAAGTTATCCACTGCAGACGAATTTGTACAAGAAAAAAGAGAGCGCGCCTGTGTGAATGACACCACAGCAACGATGCATGTAGTCTAACCCGAGTAACACCTGTTTTGCTATTTGCTTCACCAGATGCATAGGAACGCCCTTGTTCTGATGGCGCTTGATGAGGCCCAGAAGATTTTCGCCGAGGACTTCGAACACCATGCAGACGTGTGTACCGTTTGGCCCCTTGTGCTTGAAGTGGTCGAGGAAGGATATAACGTGCGATCGGCCAGGATGGGTCTGTGATGGGGAAGGTGGTGGGTCGGGATTCTCGGGAGTAGGCTGAACTGGGGGAGTAGTGGAAGTAATGAGACGTTGTAGGAGCTTTATTTCGTCCAGAGCAGTCTCGGTGTATCTAGGAGCGGATTTGACGACTTTGAGAGCGACATGGCGACCCAACCTGACATGCGAAAAGAAATTAAATTAAAAATGAGATGGTGGGCGGTGCGATGAAGCCGGCGCTTACTTTGTGTCCTTGGCGAGCCAGACAGTTGAAAAGTGACCCCAGCCGAGCTTTCTAACTACGATATACCTACCATCTGAAAAGACGTCGCCGATGTGTACGGGATGGTAGCCTCCTTTGACGTAGTCTTCATAGTCCTCTTCCTCCTCTGTCATGATGGATTGTGATTGAGACGTATAGGAACCGTGAGACATGACTATTTTTCGGGGGTATGCTGTAAACGAAAAAAACGATAAGGCCTTAGGGAGGCAGCCGCGATAAGGAGGTTCGGAAATTTCTGATAGATAAGCTTGCCTTTGTTCTAACGGGGTATTCGGTGGATTAAGGGTTTGCAGATACGAGAAAGGGCTCGCTCGCCGTCGATCTGAGAGAAATAGACTTCTACGTCCTCTGTCCCCAGCGTCGGTGCGCAGCAAAAGGGCTTCTTCCCCCGACCTCGAGTGCTCGTCCATATCGGGAAAGCTCAGAGATTTTTCATATGATTGGCCCGATGACTAAGCTGTCGCAAACCCGTTGTGTGTGCACGCGACCACCACACTCGACTCGAAGATGAGATGCGGTTGGAATCAATCGTTACTGTCATGTAGAATGGTGGTCATTTCTTTTTATCGAGTCCAGTGGTTGCCTTAGTGGCACTGCGTTTTTTTTTCGTGGCATAACTTTGATCGCTGTCAGTGCTATTCACTGCCAGTTCGCTGCTCTTTTTTTCTCGAGATATCACTCACCAGTACGCATTCCAACATGTATTGCAAGATTTTCACTCAGTGAACGCGTTCTCATCAGACGCGCCTGTGGAGCCTCCAACACGTGCCTGCCTCGTGCATATCGCGGCATCCCGGAGGTCCCATGAGTCCAGCATTGATCCTGATTGATCTTCTGATGGACCATTCTCGGCAGCGTCGACCCCACCCAACGCTTATTGTGACCTTCATCTTGCACGGACCGACTCGGATGTGGAGGGGTTTTGCGCAGGATGGCATGCATTGTGCACGTGTTTGGAGCGCGGTGACACGGCCTCACTTCGCATAATCGCAGAAGACTTCCTTTGCCAGCGCTCACCATCGCATATCAGTTGTACCATTACGACTTCTCGCTGCTGGAATACACGAGGCTCTCCTTCTGACGAGTCCTCCTTTGTGTCTCACCTGTCACTTTCACCATCACTCCAAAGACCCCCAGGTCTCAACAGATTAACCATACTGGTCTTGCCCCTTTACTGATGAGATGCTGCCTGCTGATCTCGACGACGAACAAAGGTATTGTATCCCTGGGTGCAATCATATGCTTCATGTGTATCTGACGACCGTTCTCCCGACATCAAGGGCTCATCTTGCACACGAACACCCCACCGATGTCGACTCTAGTCCATCCTCACCATCGTCAGGCATCCCTTCCTTCTTCGACCCCCGACGTCGTCCGAAATCGGCATCACGTCATCGCTCACGGACCACCACCACTGATGAATCGAGCAGTAGTCACCTCCTCGCACGTCTCGTCTCCCGAGAGGAAGAACTCCGTGAAGTCAATGCAGCCCTCGCCGTCACAAACGAACGCCTCGAAGGTGAATCGTCCCGTGCAAACGCCGCAGAACGTCGTGCCCTCGACTACTTTCATCGTCTGCGCATTGCGACCGACAATCGTGAACGCTCAGAACAGGAATCAGCAAGACTTCGAGAGGAACTCAAGCTGTACAAGATGCAGCTCGAGAATGCCCAAAAGGAAATCTTCCGAGCGCAAGACATAATCGATCAGGTGGCTTCCCAGCGCAACGAAGCAGAGGCGGAAGCTGCAAGAGCCAGAACAAAGGCCCGCAAGTTGCAAGAAGAGAAGTTAGTCATGCTCGCGCGCGAGGAGGGCCGCAGAATGGGATACAGAGAGGGACTATCCATCGGTCGCAGGATCGGCTATGACGAAGGTAGAGGTCGTCGGCTCGTGGGACCATCGGACCGACTTCCTCATTACCCTTTCTCACTAGAATATCATGATGGCGATGAAAGTGCTCATGAACACGCCGAGGGCATCACCGACGATGAACGTGATGATCCGCGGGCCCAACTACAGCTGCACTCGAGTGGTTCGAGCCGACAACAATTGTACGTCAATGATCGCATTGCAGATTCTTGATTACCTACGCCTTCCGCAGGTCGCGTCCCGAGTCCGCGCCTCCTGCACGTATGCCCGAAACCACAGTATATGCGCCGCCACTCCCCGTCCGCATCAACACGCCTTCTCAAGGACGTCATACGCCTTCCCCGCCTCGTGCGCCTGACGAACCAGAAACTATTCATCCGATACCGATCCGGCCTAGCCCAATCATACCTACCCAGTCCATCAACGATCACCATGACGGATGGATTCCTAGAGCGGATTCTCGCACATCCTATATCACAGTGCCACCTCCTTATGAATTGCAACAACGTGTTCCAAGTTCACCTGGTTCCGTCGCGAACGAACTTAGGGATCGTCAACAATCAGAGCCGATGCCCGTTCCGCCACCTATCCGATCACGCGACTATGCTTATCAGACGCCCGTTCCACCACCACCTGTTCCGCGCGGCCAAGCGTCCTCACTCGCATCCCGTACTTCGACCCACATCTCGCAGTATGACCTAGTGAACAAACGTCCCGGAAGTTCACTACGGAATGAGATATACTTCGGAAGAGCGAGTAGCGGGAGTCAGCCCTCGAGGGAGAGCACATCTCGAAACGAACATCGAGATCCGGATTGGCGTAATTCCGGCAGAACGGAAGCGGAAGGCATTGCTGAAAAATGGCGCGCGGACTCTGATTCCGACAGCCCGCCACTGAGGAATCCACCGCGTTCGTTCGTGAGTGCACCTTTTTCTCTGTAACTTTTGTACCCCCATGCTGATGCTCAATTATACTGCAAGACGCCGTCCGCACCTCCTCGTTCGCATCGACCCGTGCAGTTCTACTACCGGCCGGGAGAGAGTGCGACGCCTGGTCCCCCCCGGGATGCTGACTCACTGGCATTCCCGCGATCTCATACGCCCGTTCCGACCGAATCCACTGCAATGCAACTACGTCCACCGCCCATCCCCGAAGACCCTGCGACCCATCCCGTGCGCAGCCGGACCCCGCTCGACCATCTCCGCAAGCGATTCCGGCAACGGCCTGCTTCAAATTCCAGTATTCCCAACATCATTGTCGAATCGCCGGTGAGCGTCTTCTCCAGAATTCTCGTCCTATCCTTTGCACCAACTCATGCTACTCGTTTTCGTTGCGTACAGTCTGAACCTGAGACGACGATGTCGCCGTCTGGGACGATCGCGGCGCAACCGGATCTTCTGAGTCCCGAAGCCGCGAACCGACCGTTGCCCCAGGACGATTCGACTCACGAACCACATCATCATCACCACCATCACTCATCCCATTCTTATTCCCAACCACCACCGCAGCCACCACCGTCGCAATACAGACATACGCCGTCGTCTGCGTACGATGCCCCGCAACGTTCGGGGACGCCTTATGCAGCTGCCAATTCTGCATCCGGTTCCACACCCTGGCCCGCAGGGTTCATCCCATACCCTCGAGGATCGGGTGCGGAGCCGTCCAGCTCCAGGTCCAGATCGGACAGAGATACAGACAGAATCAGGGATCGCGACAGGGACAGGGACAGGGATAGAGATAACAGAGACCGGGACCGCCGCCGCGCATACACCGACTCTAACACGCGTCCTCCAGAGGGGTACACGCGTGCACGAACACAGAGCGCATCAGCTTCCTCCCTGACGGTGCCGACGTCGATGGCGATGGGTCGCACGGCGGGTGCAGGCGGCGCGTACGAGGCGGCGCCATTACCACCGGGGGTGATGTACCCTGCGCCGCCTGTCCGACCGCATACGTCGCATCGACCGTATAGGGAGGTTGATCGGGAGAGGGAGAACGTGCGAGACGTTGGTCGTGCGTGGGATCGGGAGCGGGAGAGAGATAGAAGGCAAGACTCGGGGAGAGAATATGAACAAGAACGGGAGCGGCAGAGGAACAGTGACCGCCAAGAACGAGACCGGGAGCAGGAGAGGAGCGCAACAGATGGCGAGGACACGGGAGTCGACGAGGCGCTGACGCGATCACCGGCACCGCTGCAGCGACCGATCTCCCTTTTCGATTCGGACGAAGCCTGAAGGTACAGTAACGCGATGATGGTGAGGATTGAGACGTAAATCTGACGCCGCCTCCACCGCCTGCCTTGTGCACCGACGACGACAATTGTGACCATTCCACATTCTTTCTTTTTCTTTCCTTTCTCCCTGATAATTATTCAAATCGATATGGGATGTATTTCTGTGATGGTCAAGACTAGCCCGTGAAGGGCGTGTATGTATAGCTTGGTTTCCCTTTTCCACCCTGCTCTCTTGTGTATGTACTCCAGTCTTTTATTTCCTAGAGTCTTTGCTTGTAACCATCTCCTCTCCAAGAACGCTATTTCAAACTTGCAGTATGTACTATTTGTTTTCATCTAGACACAAACCATTCCATGGTCAGCTCTTCGCTCGACGACGCTATGTTCCATTCATACCATGTACACCATACAAATACAGACAAAATAGCAGGTATGCATCGATTCAGCTAAAAGAAAAAACTAGTTCCGAAACCAGACTTGCTTTGCCTTTCACAACCCGGTCCACTCCACGCTCTTTGTCACCACGAAGGTCGCCTTCAACGGCAACACGTCACTGCTCGGTCCGACACTTACTCCATACTCACCCCGCTCGATCACCCATCGCGAGATCAGGTCTTCCCAGTACGACACCGCGATCTTGTCGAGCGTCAAAACGACGCGAGCGCTCGCGCCCGGAGCGAGGTCCCTGACTTTGCTGAACGCGCGGAGCAAGCGCGGCGGGTGGCTCACGTCGGACGTCTTGGGCATCGACACGTACAGCTGGACGACCTCCGACCCGGCGACCGCACCTGTATTGGTCACCGCGACGGTGGCAGTCAGGTGGAAATCTCCGTCGGCGACGACAGGCGTGGATAGCCCGAGGTTGGAATAAGCGAACGTGGTATACGAAAGACCATGGCTGTGTGTATGTGTGTGTGTGAGTATGGAGGTCGTGCACAAGTGGAGTTTTGACGACCTACCCGAACGCAAACTGAGGGGCGATACCGCGGTGTTGGAAGTGTTTGTAACCCTACGAGATGAGAAAGGAAAATGAATTACGTCCTGCATGCGCGCGTGGAAAGTGGACACGTACGACAAAGAGGTCTTCTCCATATCGGACCACGCCGTTCTCCGAGTGGAAGTGACCGTGGGCAGAAATGTCCTCGAGTCGCTTGGGGAACGTCAACGAAAGCTTTCCTGATGGGTTCTTCTTCCCGAAGAGAACGTCTGCGATGGCATCACCAGTTGCGTTACCGAGGTACCAAGAGTGGACGATGGCAGGTACAGAATCCGCCCAAGGCATCGTTATCGACGAACCCTGTCCATTTTCGGAACAACCTCAGAGTCAATGCCGAGAGAGTAGGAAACCGATCTTACAGACTGGGTCACCACGACCGTCTTGGGGTTGGCAGCCAACACCTTCGTGATCAATTCATCAGTCCGTCCAGGAAGGGCCAAAGTTTTTCTATCGTAGCCCTCCGTCTCCCAATCTGCATTCAGGCCAACGACGGCGATGACAACATCCGCCTCAGACGCCAGCTTAACGGCTTCGGCCATCTTCACATCAGGATCTTGCACTTCTGCACCACCAAGACGGACACCCGGGTTGCTGTCTTGGACTGCCTCATCCTCATCGCCATCTGCGGGACCGTTGACGTTGCAAAACTCGACGAGGATATTGTACTTGACGCCCGCCTTGAGGTCGACCCTGCCCTTTTCCTCTTGTGAACCACTGTTGAAAAATGATTCCCCGCGACGTTGACGAGTCCAATTGTCAATAACCAGCTTGCCGTCGACGAAGAGCTGGAACGAAAATAGATCAGAAAGGTCTAAATCGTAAATGGAAATGGCGCGCCAACCTTAGCCCTTCCGGATACAGTGAGACCAAATTCGAACGTGCAATCGTGGGTTCTGGGCTTCAGCTGGCCTTCAAGTTTCATGGTCCACCTGCGGGTGATACCCTTGGGTGCGGAAGTGCTGATGAATATGCGAGTCTCGTCCACAAGTCGTGTTGAGTAGGGTGTGTTCAACGGAATCATGCTCTCGTCGTTTTCGTGCGCATACCACGTACCGCTCCATCCGCGCTCTCCCGATGGTGCCATAAGTTCAAAGTCAAGAGTGGGCATCTCCATGTATGCTAAATCAATTGTTAGCAGGGTATATTAGGAGAGATAACAAAAACGTACTGCTAGCGCCTTCGCTGTAGGTAACCTCGACGTTCGAGGGAAGAGCACTGACAATGCCCTGATATGGCGAGACAAAGTACGAAGGCTTCAAGGCGGCAGAGCCGCCACCAGACAAGACGACAGCTTGTGCGTTGCCGCCAACAATGGCGATCTTTTTCAGCTTTTGAGGTTGAAGGGGTAAGAGATTATTATCGTTCTTCAAGAGTACAATGGATTCCGCGGCGAGCTTTCGCATGAGGGCTTTGTCTTCTTCGCTCTCCACGGTTCGTTCAATGCCGTCTCCGTTCAAGATCTGGAGGTGACATGAGCCAACACTGGAAACGACAAGGCCAGATGACATACTTCCGGAGACTCTTGTGCAACTCGTTTAGCCAGTTCGACCACCTTCTTCGCGCGCTCTTTGATGGTTCGAACAGTGATTTTCCGGGATACAATTGATCGGTTCATAAGATCAAGAATACGCCATTTGTTTGTCCCCGGCATCTCGAGGTCCAATCCAGCGTTTATACTGTGGTCAATACTGTAAATCCCAAACCTGGAGGAAAAGTGTCTTGTTCAACAACCATCATCCTTGGGAAATATCGGTATGGCCATACCAGTCGCTCATGATCAGTCCATCGAATTTCCATTCGTTCCGGAGGATGTCTTGAAGTAAGTGAGAGTTCTCAGATGCGTGGGTGCCATTGACACGATTATAGCTAATGAAGAATTGTTGGTGGATCAATTGATGCTGTCTTTAGGGACACTCACGAAGTCATGAAACACCAAGGTTTAGCATGCTTTTGAGCAAGCATGAATGGCATGAGGTAAATTTCACGCAGAGCACGTTCGCTGAGTATACTGTCGTAGGCCATCCGATCGTTCTCCTTGTCATTGCAGCTGAGGATGTGATGTCAGTTGATGAAAGGCATGAATACGGCAGGGCGTACACAAAATGTTTGATGGTGGTTCCTATACCATTTTTCTGAACACCTTTCACATAGGCAGCAGCGGTAAGTCCAGAGAGTATGGGATCTTCTGAGAAACTTTCGAAAGCCTGTACCATGTCAGCATATATCGAATAATAACTTCACTACCAAGCTTACCCGTCCCCCAAGAGGATTCTATTTTAGAATCGCATATGAGATGACAGACAATGAACGGATTCAAATAGGCATACCCTCTGTATATTGCAGGTTGGGGCAAGGATAACAGGAGCAGCTCTGAGTTTGGCTTCGCCAGCCAGAAGGTTGAATCCGGCTTCCTCGATGAGCTCGGAGTCCCAGGTCGCACCAAGTGCAGTAGCGGAGGGGAGACACTTGGCGGGTGTGCTCATGAAGAAATGGTTTCCTCTGATACCTGCATATACATAGCTCAGCACAAAGTGGGATCCGAAGAAGTGACATGCTTGCCGTTTGGACCGTCGCTGACCTGGACGTGGAACGAATGTGAGAACGTCAACAAGGGAATCATCGGCACCGACCTTGACAGCTGGTATTCCGAGGCGAGGGATCTCGTACGTATGCCAAAAGCCCACACCGGCAGTCAGCAAGATCGCCTCGTCCGTGGTGAGCTGATCGACGACCTCGTCGACGTTGGCATTGGCAAAATCCGATGGGGCCATGTGTTTCAGGTCTGGGGACACGTCAGACCGTCCGTTAAGAGGGAAATAAAGAAGGGGGTAGAGATTGTTGTTCTCACCCCCGTCCTTTTACGTGCCGATATTAGACCACGTGGTGCTTGCGGAAAGACAGCGATGACCGAAATTTCTCCGAGTTGGCACACATGGAGATGGGGAGCTCCATCGGACCGTCGTTAGAACTTCTCTCTGCGGTGCGGGGCCCGCCGGCGCGTGCGTGGTGGTTCGCACTAGAAAACTAACCTCTTGTAGTTGATTTTTGCTTCACGTGACCGATCGTCGACGCGCACCTTTCTCCTAAACCGTGTTGATCCCGCGCGAGGATGCCCCGCTCACAGGCAAGCACGACACGCTCAGTTTCCAATATTGCTCATGAAATATCTCGTCTTCTTAGCCAGGTCCATCTGCATCTACTTCCGTAGGAAGCTTGAAGAAACTTCTCTCGCCGGACTTGTCCACTGCACACGGAAATTCTATTCCCGTCAAGCCGATACTGCGCCGCCCCACTAAACGAAACAGATCTACCCCAGAAGCTCAACAGCCTACTCGCACCACGCAAAGCACGGCACGCCCCGTACCAAACTCGCCAGGCAAACCGTCCAAGGGCTGCACGATAAGTGTCGCAAGTGAGCGAACTACCGAAACAGGTGGGCCCAGCCAACAGGGGATGTACCAGCCCTTGAGCATCTCCCAACAAAAGGCGGCACCACATGCTCCGGTCTTCTCCGGAAACTTCGATCTGTATGGAATGTATTTGCCGTCCCTCACCAAAGTCTTTTTGCCACCAGGAGCAACGACACCCAATTACTCCGCTGTATACGACAAAATTCTCACTTCCCAGGCCAAACACGATTACACCGCACGCTGTTTCCTCGCGCCTCAGGAAACGGCCGTATCTCCCCCACTTCACGGTCGATTCGAGAGCTTGTCCGTGCTGAACCCTATGGCCGGTCTCCCCTTTGACATCACGCTGGATTCTTTCACATACAAGAAGTTCCTCGCTTTTACTCCTACTGAGCGTACATCTTTCCATGCTCCTGAATACAGCGTCCCAGGACCAGGTCTCGTCGGGCATACTAGACTCTCCCCAGCATGCGGTATCAAGGATGCTAGAGGCGTTTTCAAAATCAAGCGAGTCTGGGCGACCGAGCAGGACGGCTCGGTCAAGGAGCTTTTCGAAGGTTTCTTTTCTTTCAGTGTGTGCTACGACAGCATGAACCGAAAGACGGACCACGGCAACGGAGCCAAGTACAAGTTCGCCTTTTGGGGAGTAAGGGCCATGAAGGACAACACGGGCAAAGAGATCGGTCTCGAACCGAGGAAAACCGTGTGGTAATCCATCATCAGTGTCGCATTTTTTCGATTTGTGGAAAGTTGGTTACCCATTTCCATTGATGGTTTCGTTTTGTACTTCCCGTGTCGGATCTCGACTTGAAGCTCTTATTGCCTCGCAATACTAGTTGCCAATTGGCGCGCCATATTGTTTGACTTACCAAATGGTCAACGTGAAGTAGGTCGCATCCGGATGTGGCCACCAGGGGACACCGGGCCATGTGGTCGTGCAGAAGCTAAGTTGACCGTGGCCGACCAGGGGTTCGATTCACGCCGTCACTACAAGTATCTGATAGCCCCAGATTGCACGCTCCGGTGTCCTTCAATTTCTCAGCAGGTGACGCCGTTATAAAGGGGAGGAACGTGGGTGCGTAGCGAGCGCGTCTTGAGACAAAGAAAGAGGAGGGTCACTACTAGGCACAGAAGAGACGTTCGTCTGGGATGGACCGTCCGAGTCGAAGATACAATGGGAAGCTTCGGAGTTTGAACAATCCAGTGAGCGGGCGGGGGGCACTGCGGCGCTGTTCGATGCGTTGAATCGCGATTAATTAGGTTAGTCACTAAGAGGACTTTCATTTCGCCCCATGACCCTCCAAGAAACGCCAGGACAACCGTATCCACTCCCTGTCGTCCAGCGGGTGGCCCAGATCCAGGCCTTTGGCGAGCCCATCGCCCTACTCTCGTCACATCCAGTTCCGGACCGCGCCCAGCTCCGCCCAAACGAATGTCTTGTCAAGATCGAGTACGCCGGAGTCTGCCAAACCGATTTACATGGTCGTAATGGCGACTGGCCGGGCTTGAAACCTACGCTTCCCCGTATCGGGGGACATGAAGGGGTGGGCACCGTTGTTGCCATCAGCGCTGGAACGGTGGAGAGCCCTGTCAGCGTAGGAGACAGGGTCGGGCTCAAGTTTAACGCGCGGGTGTGTTTGCATTGTGAGAATTGTCTTGCAGGGAATGAAATGGGTGAGTATCAGGACGCGTACCTTCAATGTCCGATGCGCAACAGTGGCAGCGTCACTGTTAAACACGTCATGCTTCGTACCTCTGATACGGTTGCTGACGATACTAGGTTGCCCCACCAGGGCTTACCACGGCTTTGATACCGACGGCACCTTCGCTGAGTATGCGGTGGGTCTATTATTCTCTGAAACTCTTCAAGCGACGGTTGTCATTGTGTACCAAGATCGCATGGACCCACTATGTCACCCCGATCCCCAAGACGATGGATAGTGCGGCAGCCACCCCCATTCTTTGTGCTGTGAGTATTCATCTCCCTCTTCCTGCGCTCCAGGTGCATGACGAGCAAACGGTACATTTTTTTCGGGCGTGACGGTCTACAAGGGCCTGAAACGCATCAGAGACAGGGTACCCATCGGAAGTTGGATCGCGATTCCTGGCGCTGGCGGTGGTCTTGGCCATCTCGGTGAATAATGCGTTATGTCCTCTCTTTTCTTGCTCACGTCGTGATACCATCCTTTTAGCAATACAGTATGCAGTTCTGATGGGTCTCCGTGTCATCGCCATTGGCATGTCTTCCTTCCGCGCTTCATACATATGAAGATATCCATCTGATTATGTATGTTCATCATACTTGTGTCCGTCCATAGACAACGGGGAGGAAAAGCGCAAGCTTTGTCTCGCGCTCGGCGCAGAAAAGTGGATCGACTTCAAGGAGAGCGGGGATGCGATCGTGCAGGACGTTGTCAAGGCAGCGGACGGGCGAGGACCTTACTCGGCTCTCGTCACGGCAGGAGTGGTCAGTTCAGTTCAATTTTCCGTGTGGTGGCATGCACCGACTGAGCTTATCTGTGTTGTACTCCTGTTGCACTCTGGCTGGGCCTATCTACTTGTCTATCGTATCCCAGGCTGCACCGTATACTCAGGCGTGCTTCTACGTCCGGCCGACTGGCACGGTTGTTGCTGTGGGAGTACCGGCAGGGGTACCTTTCCAAGTCCCCTTCGGAATCTTAATCGGCAAGGCATGCTCTCCTCCATCGCGTGTTCTGCAACAAAAGCTAACTCTTTCCTGCACTAGGAACTTGGCTTGTTTGGCTCTATGGTTGGGCAAGTTACTCTTGTTCCCCCTCTTGCGGATGGATTGCGACCACTGACGAACGAGCCCTTGTCCATTTTTACCTTTTGCTTCATATTATAGGTTACGTCAAGATGTCATCGAGGCGCTGGATCTTGCCGCAATGGGAAAGGTGACTTGTCATTACACTGTCAGACACCTGGAGGAGATCGAGACGTGCGTATGAATCCTTTCTCTCTTCTCCAGAATGTTGAATCACATCGTTTTCAGCATATTCGAGGAGATGAGAAAGGGCGAGATTGCGGGGCGAGTGGTTCTCAAAATTTGAACGTTTTGACCTTTCTAAATGAGAGGGGAACGAGGAGCGTTTGCACACTGGGTTGTATTTTTATTTGGTTCCATCCAAGTCTCAAGGATCTCAAATATCAAATCCCAAATTCTGAAAATCAATCCGCGTTCCTGTGGAGCTCAGGTAGCGAGATTGATGGGCGTTGCCTTTGCTGTAAGCGTAGGGCAATTTACGATCAGATCCCAAAAAAACTCCCTTATCATCATCGTGTGCGTTGTTGAGGAAGAATGAACAGAAGCTGCTTTGACTGATGAGCACCCCACGTGTGTGCCCGCGTTATTCCGGGTCGTCTCCAGGATGGCACGACTTTTGCCATCGGCCCTTGAGGCCGCTCCGTTTCAGCGCACAGCACACTTATGTGAGTCTAATCGTCTATTTCGGTCGGGTCGGTGTCCCTTGATCAATGGTGTCGGCTTCCACACCTGTCTAGCAGCTGCGTCACCCGGCAAAGGATGGTAATCGCCGACGTTTCATGCATCGACTGTCAAAATCGCTTGTACGCTTGTAAAGGTGCGTCGTTGCCCCGTTTCACGTATTAACAGAATCCATTAATGTTCCGGTTGCAGGTGTGATAATTGCTGTAACGACGGTCCGACGAAAAAAAAAGTTATAAGCCCATTTCTGCAATAACTCTCATCCCAACTTTCTGTTCCATGAAAATGCTGCTCCTCGTCTTCGTCGCAGTCCTCGGCCTTGTGGGTCCCGTGCTTCCGTTCACCACAGAATACACGGTGTCGTATGACACCCTTTACGACGGTGGTCACAATTCCCTCAACCAGGTCGCCTGCTCGAACGGCGAACATGGTCTCATCACCTCCGGGTACACTACCTTTGATTCCATTCCAAACTACCCTCACATCGGAGGAGTGCCTCAGATAGCTTCGTGGAACTCGCCATACTGCGGTACATGTTGGCAGCTCACGTACACCGATGGAAAAGGCCATTCGCAGTCCCTCAACATCACGGCCGTGAACACCGGTGATGGGACCCCGGAAGGCTTCAGTATCTCGCTGGAGAGTATGAATAACCTCACGAATGGTCAGGCCGTGAGTCTCGGCAGGACACGAGTTACTGCGGTCAGGATCCCGAAGAGCTCGTGTGGCCTATAGGAGAATTCTTGTAAAAGGCAGGCGAGTATATTTATCTGCAGATGCATTGTTTGGTCGTACTCACCAACGCTGGGCAGATCTTCAAGTTTTATGCCGATACTACTAGTTGGATTATTTTGTTGTTTTGCGTGTCGTACGGGCGTCAGATTCCATGTTCGTGTCGTTCTTTGGCGTGGGATGAAGGTTGCTTGGCGATGAGGGAACTTGTGCTAGTACGTGACAGCAGGCAGCGCACTATCTTTTGCAGAGAAACCTTGGTATGGGAGATCTTTTGGACATGGTTGACTAGTAGACTGTAGACCCTAGGATGGGTCAGACTGTTTTATATATAGAACTTGTCTCCCCACCCAATGTTGATCACATCAATATCCGTCACTCGGACCAGCAATAGAGTGCAACTCCTCGATCAGGTAAACAGAACTCCCGTTTGAAGTTGACGGTTCAACGTTGTTCTGTCCCGAAACGCAAGTGTATATTTGTAAGTCATAAGGATGCCAAATGAAAGACGTCATGTATCGTTGACATATCTATGCATAACCTCCTGAACGTTGAACGTTGAACTTTCGAGCCATGGCACTGCCTACATTACAAACATAGTTCAGACATCCACACCTGTAGCTGTGACGGAATCAGGGACCTACAATAGACGTCATGCTCCCTGTCAATCATCAGCTGATCCCTGCAGTTTTACAGCACATGCCCGTTCCCTCAATCACAATGATCCACCTTGGTCAATCTCGGCTATCGCGGCGAAGAAAGTGCATGAGTGGTATTATTGGAGAAAACTCACCGTCATGGGAATAGCCCCAGCTGCCAGCGGGCGATGCGCTTACCCCAAGCACGCTCGTGACCATGTCAGCGTGCGTGCTAACCTCGAGCTCGAGTCGGCATTATTTTGGATACCTCAATTCCTGTTCTCGGGCGGACACGCAAGACCCCACGGCCACGCCTGCCCGCCCGACAGCCGTTCTGCTTCATCGCCTTATCGGGTAGTTCAGTCAGCTGATCATCACTTTTCCACCACATAGTCTAACTCTGTGCAGGTGGCTGTGGGACCATGCTTAGCATACAACATTATAAAAGGAAGACCTACGACGAGAGCGTTTCCCCAGTCAACAACACAACTCATCTTCCCGTTCCCCCACTCCCGATCTCCTAGTACAACCATGAAGTTGGTGTCCCCGTCCATCGCCGTCCTCGCGTTCGCTCTCTCCGCGTTCGCACAGACAGAGAGTGTCTCGTACGACACAACGTACGACAATGCGTCCCTCTCGTTGACGTCTGTCGCATGCTCTAATGGGGTCAACGGTCTCATGACCAAGGGCTACACCACGCTCGGCTCGCTCCCCCACTTCGCCAACATCGGCGGGGCATACACCGTGACAGGCTGGAACTCGGCCGCGTGCGGCACGTGTTACAACCTCACGTACGGCGAAACGACGATCTCCATCTTGGCGATCGACGTCGCGCTGGATGGATTCAATCTGTCCGAGGAAGCGATGAACACGTTGACGGGCGGGTTGGCGGTCGAACTTGGCAGAGTTGATGTTACATCAGTCCAAGTTGATGCGTCCGTCTGTGGGCTATAATGGTTGAACGGAGTGTGGAGGCCATCAGGTTAGAGCACAATAATTCGTTCTGTGCATGGGAGAAATGCTCACTGATGGACAGCATAACGACTTTGACTTTCTTCGCTTGCATGACAGTTTGGACGCTTGATACATACAAAATGGACATATTTATCGGGTACTTAGTTTCGTGTGGGTCAATGGGTACAAAGACGATGGGATTAGCTTGGGTACATATCGCAACCTGTAACAGTGAAATAAGGGATTTCAAATCGACACGCAGTACATACTTGATTCACTTTGATCATAATCGATACACCCATAGGGACGAGAAGCATGCGCTGTAACGCTCGATCGCAGACGAAAACGCCAGCAGAGGCTCCGTCGACAGAGTCAAAAGTCCTAATATCACAGGCAGAGCTGCTACACCAGCAATAAGCTTTCGTTTTCGCGGGGAGAGTGGTCGAGCGCCGAGCCACGTGGTACGGAGAACGTTAATCCCTTCCACGGCATGCACCAACACGCTGGCCACGAGACCTGTGTACAACGCCCAGCTACGCCAGGGGAAGCGACTCAAACCCGTCTTCACGAACTCGTAGTCCAGTTCAGCTGGTCCGACAGCGAAGATGGGGGGTGTTGGGTCGGTCGGGGCGAGTCGATGTGTAAAGACGTGGATGGGCAGGAAGACGAGAGAGGAGTATGCGGCGAGGGTGAGCAGGCTCGTGGGTTTGCGAGGCTGTTGGGAAGCTGGCGCAAAGATTCTCCGGGCGATCCCTGACGCGACGTGTATCACGAATGGTGTTAGAAGGAGGTATTTCTCTGAGAAAGACGTCTGATAGTACTCCCTTCCCAACAACTGAAACATAAAATAAGATACATAAGCTGGCAACACTGGCGAGCACTCCTTCCGACGGGAAGAGAGTTTCACTTTGGGACGCACCATGACGTTGGAAGACAAGTTTGAGCCACCCACGGTTGCCAGAACGGGTGCGGAGAGATGGATTAGAAGAAAGGTCGAGAGGAACGGCGCGGACGCATGTGTCAACCTGACCAGTATCGGAATCAATGGTTTTCTTGAACGCTCTCCTTCAGAACTCATCTTGCCAGGTAGGTTGCGGAGAAGATTCAATTATGTAAGCTAGTCCAAGAAGACTGTACTCTTCTTCGTGTAACTTAGTACTATCTGTCAGTCTACTCATGACAACCACCCCCACTAGTACCCTTCGAAACCGAGCCAGGAATCAAAATCGCAGAAAGACCCCTCAAAAGGATAGAACATCAGAGAAGTACCTGGGTAATTTGAACAAATCTAAGTCAAGCAGCTGGCGTTGCTGGAACTTGAACCTACTTCCGCTTTTGGACTGGGTGCCTGCCGTCGACCGTGCGCTTTGTGCACTGATAGTCTTTGATGCTAATAGGTGATCTTTTCTCCGCTATATGTCCTCAACAAACATCCGAATGTCTCATCATAACAAGGTAGTACCGCTGCGGCCAATGGCTCTCACTCAACGAGATAATATGCAGTGTGCGTTATCCCTTGCCAATCAACAACTCCTTCACTTGCCCAATTCTCATCCGTGGTTTTCGATCCCTATGGTGACACGTACCTCAGATTATGGAAGTGGGCAAAAACCTAGAGGCTTTTCCAGGGGTCCGCCGCCCGTCGAGCGAGCTGAAAGGGTTGAGCGAGAGCCTGAGGACTGGACGAGCACAACGGACGGTAGGCCGTTGGGGTTGAGAGTGGGAGTGGAAGGTGGGCACGGAAAGCGAAAGGGCCGCAACAAGTGCAAGCGAGATGCGCTCGCGGCGAAGGTGGCGGAAGAAAAGAACCCTCGCATACTCGCTGGTACTCAGCATCATGCATGGACTTTATTATGGTTACGTGCCGTTCCCTTGGCAAGTATGTACCCTTTAGTGGCACTGATAGCTAACTGGAATCTATGAAATAGGGGGTCTGGTACTACGATGCCGTACGCCGAAACGAAGTTGCACTGATCGGACTTGGAACCTAATCCAAGACTATGGCCATATTTGACAATTCACTCAAAATCCTTCTGGGAGCTTTGCTTCGGGAACTTGGTCGAACTGGACGCGATTGTGCTGTGTTCATCACTGCTGTCACGAAGATAGAACAACCAAAGAGGAGCCTTATATATTTCCTGGCATGGGCGCTCTACACATTTGGTTCTCTTCCTCCTCGTCCTCGTCCTTTGACATGACCATCTCGCGCACTCATTCAACCACAAGCAACGAGCAAACTCCTCTGCTCTCCTCCGCTAGCAAAGGGAATAAACCCAGCAAGCCCACCCCTTTGCCGAGGCTCCAGATCAGTGTTCTCCTCCTCGGCATGTTGATCGAGCCTATTGCATCCCAGTGCATATATCCATTCATTAACCAAGTAAAGCTTGCACTGTCACTGTTGGATGCCATGTTCACTCTCCTTCATCTAGCTCATCCGTGAGATGGACATCACAGGCGGAGACGAAGCAAAGGTCGGTGAGTGGCACCTGCCCTCTCAATGTCCATCCACCCCTTAGACACCGCCGTCCAGGATATTATGCAGGACTGATCGTACGTAAAGATACCAAGAATCTTCGCACCCTGCTCGCACGTTGATGCAGGGTGAATTAGGAGTCCCTCTTCTTTGTCACACAGGCTTTGACGGTCTTACATTGGAGCCGGATATCTGACCGTATTGGTCGCAAGCCCATACTTCTGTTGGGTATATTTGGTCTATCCATCTCCATGTTTTGCTTTGGTCTCTCCCGAACCTTTACCGGTCTGGTATTAAGGTATGGTTTATCATCGACTACATTTGGCGTTCGATCTTACACCTGCCCGGCCCCCAGCCGTTGCATCACTGGCGCCCTGAACGGGAACGTCGGTGTCATGAAGAGCATACTTGGGGAGCTGACCGACTCCTCCAACATGGCCCAGGGGGTCTCCATGATGACTCTATCTTGGTGCCTGGGCATGACGCTTGGGTATGTGTCAACTTGCCTCGTGCCGCCTTCGTTTCACCATCCATCGACAGCCCAGTTATCGGTGGTACACTTTCCCGACCAGTGGTCAATTTTTCTAGGTTATTCAGCTCTCCATTTTGGGAAGAGTTCCCATATTTCTTGCCATGTAGTGTCGTTGCTGGGTTGTCATTGCTGGCCTTTGGGGCTATTCTATTTTTTCTCAAGGAAGTAAGTAGTTCGACCATGCTGACATCGCCATCAACAGCTAACAGCCACTAAGACACTGCCCTGTCGAGTCACACAGGAGAGGCAGGATTCTTCGGTTGATAGGGAGGCCGGTGGCCACGGAATCAACTACACCACACTCGAGCAAACGGATTCAGATGCGCCAATGCCTCTGAGCAAATTACTTAATCCAGGCAGGAGTTTAATAGTAGCAAACTATGGGGTGCTTTCTGTCTTCGAAATAGCACTGTACTCACTCCAGCCTCTTTTCTACTCCACGCCAATCGAGTACGGAGGCTTGGGATTCATGCCCATGAAGATCGGACTCTGGATGGCCTGCTTTGGCTTACTCGATGGCGCCTTCCAGGCATTGTGCTTTGCTCCAATCGTAAACTGGATAGGACCCAAAAAATTATTCCGTCTTGGTCTCCTTTGTTTCATCCCACTCTTCAGTCTCTTCCCCATCGTCAGCTGGATCGCTCGGCAGTGGGGGATTATCTGGCTTGTCTGGGTCGTGCTTTTCTGTCAACTCGTATTAACATTAGTCGTAGACTTGGCATTTGGTGGGTTGCTACCTGTTAGTTATCGATGCTTCAACATTGACATTGACATCCCAGGCTGCATTATAATGTTCATCACGGCTGCTGCGCCGAACCGGCGGAGTCTTGGTGCACTCAATGGTGTTGCACAGACCACTGCATCCATTGTTCGTGCCATTGGGCCTGCGTCCACGACGTCGTTATTTGCATACTCGATCCAAAACAACTTCTTGGGAGGATATGGGGTTTACGTCGTCCTGGTGCTTGTAGTTGTTGTAGCCATGCCATTGGGCGCCAAATTGCCAGAGGACGCAATGGAAAGCTGATCGCTGGTGTGTCGGTAGAGGGAGTACAACGGCGGGAGGTCCAGTTATCAGGTGGCATTTCGACGTCCTTTGGTTGTATGAGAGAGTCTATGACTAGACATCATTACAGCTTCGTTAATTCCAAGATGGTCTGCAGCGACCCGAATTTGGTGAGTTCGAGCGCATCCAGGTGTTCCACACCGCCATCATCTCGCCGCTCGTCATCCTACCGTGACTCACGATCGTAGCGGCGCTCTTGCGCCAAGTCCCCGACTCCTGGGAATAACAAACCTCATGAATCATAATTACATGCCATTGTGATCCAAGTCGATGTCAACGTCGTAGGTCATAACAACACACAGGCAAGACATAAGATCTAGTTCAACAACCAGCCTAGTATTACATACCACAACATACCGAATGCACTTTCGCCGGCGTCTTTGCCCTGACAGTATTTTAGGCATCGAGTGAAAGGTCCGAATCTAACAACCACCTCGTTGCCTCGCCCTGCACTGGCATGATCCAGGACGAGAAAATGGACGCGAACGAAGAGCGTCTGAGCAACGCAGGAGACTTGGGAAAACGATCTGACAACGACGGACTCTGCAGCGGTCGGTACGAAATCTCGACGCGCGCTCCGTCCCCGGCTTCCTGACCTTCATTTTCACCGTCCGAGTCGCTATCGCTCGCATTGACAACAAGGGTTTGATAAATTGCCTCCTCAATGGGAGAGCGGTGCACTTCGTCGTCATCCGAAACGCCATCTTCGACTCCCAGGTCCAGAACTGCCTCATTTGAAGCTTCAAGATAAAGTTCGGGAGCTGGTTCCATCGAGATGACCGTATCCTGGGTCGTGAAATCCGGATCCTTCTCAAGCATATGAACCTCGGAATCGTCGTCCCCAACGAGCGTACCCGAGTTGGACTCCGTGTCGCAGCCATCCTGCGCCTGCGCCTCCCCATCATCTCCGTCGTGGCCCAGAATCTCCTTGGCGAGGACTCGCGCCGTGACTCTTTCCTCGAACAGATGCGCCATCTCTTCTGCATACTCATGCTCGGACTGCAACCACATATAGAGGCGAACTACCGTGATGGAATTGAGCCCCGAGTAAAGGAGAGGCATGTCATTTGGAACAGTTTCGGCGGATTTGGACAACCTCGTGATCTCAGCGGCGATTTCTTCGGCCAGAATATCCTCCTCGTCCTCGTCCTCGCCCTCCTCCATGATCTCTTCCCCCAATATCTCAGCAGCGAGAACTCGAGGCGTGACTTCCTCGTTGAACAAGTGAGCCATCTCCTCCGCATATTCGTACTCGCACTGCAACCACATATAGAGACGAACGACGGTAATAGAGTTGAGACCGGAATACAGGAGCGGTCTATCCGTCGGGACGGCTTCCCATGACTTGGACAACTTCGCAATCTCAGTTGAGATCTCCTTGGCGAGATCATCCATCTTCGTGGTGCGGGTACAATGCTCGGCAGTAGTAGCAAACACAGGCGCAAGATCAGGCTCCGTGGAATCGGCCACCTTCTGCAGCTGTGCGAGATCTATTTTGTACGATGCGTTGAACGGCATGTCCGGAATACAGCGGACGGTGCTGATCATCATCGCAAGCTCGTCGCATCTGCAGGACGCGCGCAGATGGTCGCGCACGTGCCTCAGGATGGACATGGCATTAGTGACGTCGGTGCACGCAAACAGAACGATTTTGTCTGTTGCATTTGACTTGACGAGCTTGTAGCCCCTGACGCCGAGCGACGAGCCATCGCCATCAGCATCGGTATCGGAGAAGGCGGAAGCCAATACCCGCTCGACGTAGTCCAGGTCGACGAACAGCCCGTTAACTTTGACGTTACGCGAACTTCGACCACGGATGGCGATCGTGCCATCGGCCTGCATGCAACCAATGTCGTCCGTGTAGAGGAGCATATCTTTGCCATTGCTCCCTGGGCGGAACATGTGTTGAGACGCCTCTTCGTTGGCCAAGTAATGAGTTGCGCTGTGGCGCGTGACGAACGCGACGATGCCGGTGGCGCCTCTTTCCGTCTTGGGGATGACTGAAAACGACTTATCGAGGAGGACGAGGTCTGTGCAACCTTGCGTAGCCCCAAAGGAAATCACGGACGGGATGGCATCGGTCGGACGGATGAACATTTGGGAGATGCCAGCGAAACCGACTTCAGAGCACTAGAGTGTCATGAAAAAATTATTTCACAAGAAAAGAAGAGAAAGACACTCACGGCATAGTTACAAGCGATCGTCGCAGCTGGGAAAACAATACGTGCCAACTCAAGATCATGGACGCTGAGTGATTCGCCTCCGATAACCATCCAATAGATGCGATCAAAACCCTTTGGCAGCCGAGACATAGATCCCCCAACGCGCAATCGAGCAAAGTCGACGAAAGTGCGGAAGACGCTCGGCGTGAAATGAATCCGAAGCATCTGCGAACTTTGATCCGACTGGAGCTCCTTGTACAGGGTAGCGCATTGATCCGCCACGGAGGTCGATGAATCGAGGTACAGCGTTGTCTGATTGAACATGAAGCGACGAATTTCGAAAAGCGGGCGCAAGAACGTCTATTATGATTTCAGGAGATAAAGATAAGCATCATCAGCCCGCCCCGCTGCGTTACATTTCAGACAAAAAAAGCCGAACTGACCGTTCCACCGCGGAGCCACTGGCCATCCATGGGCCGGAGGAGGTTGGACGATTCCTCTGAGAGCACTTCCAAACTCCTGCGCATGGGATAAACGATGCTCTTGGGCACCCCGGTACTTCCGCTGGTGGGGGTAATGGAACAAATCATGGGAACTGCCTCGACTAGTTCTGAAGAGGGGGGAGGGGCCAAGTTGCTCGGAGGCTGTCGAGATTCTGCGAGACTGAAAGTACAGACAGCACGGACTCCTGACATAGTCGGAGGTTCGAGAGAGCCAAAGAGGACGAGGCGCACGTTTGTGCGCTCCAGGACGATCTGGAGAACATCGGGCGTCCATTTTGAAGAAAGAAAGACGACGGTGCGACCAGAGAGCCAGATAGCGTGGGCCGCAGAAATGTAGTCAATCTCGAGGCTAAGACAAGATTAGAATTTAAATACTTCCATCAAGAGTCACCAAAACTCACCTCATGTGAAGGCCGATCGGGTTCCTGGTGTCGTCGAGATCGTGAATTTTGTCAGCAATTTGTCTGATACGAGCCCAGAGGGCTGCGTACGACCATCGATCCCCTTCGGTATTAACCGCAGCCATTAATGGGTGCTGCTTGGCAACTCGGAGGAGTGCCTCTGTGGGAGTAATATACAATGACATCCTAAGTTATTGAGAAAAACAAGGGTTCCAGCCCCAAACGAGAAAATGAAAGGAGACGGAGGGAGGTCAACCAGGAGCCTGACCTGTAACGTCTTCTGTGAGGTGCTTATATGCTAGTCACACAGGGTCCAGCACGGCAGTGCGTTTCTCGCTGGGGGTTGATGGTTGGGACGTGCATGGCTCGTTGCACCGGTCGCGGAACCTTTAATTGAACCCCTTGAGCTACACAAAACAATTACGCGAAAAACGGGCTAAAACGGCGATCAGGCATCAAATTCCCAGTCGCGACGACGACTTCTACGAACCTACTCACCGATACTCGGGTTGCTGGTATATCCTGTCATGGGCCGGTCGGGCGAAAAGGAAAAATCGGGGAAGTTTGGTCGCAATTTCTGCAGAAACGATGCAGGAACTTCGCTTAGCAGACAGGTTCAGACTCGGGACTGTGTTACTGCAGAAAGTGCTGGATGCTATATGGTGCCACGGGAAGTATCAATAGTCCTATCACGCCAATAGCATTGGTCAGTGGGAACCTGGCACTTCGACTAAGTCAGTATGAGAAAATATGGACCCATCAGCTGCAACCCACCACACGCAGCATGCGCCCTGTGTTACATAATGCCAGCACGAATTTCCGTGTGGAGGTCATGGACGGACGGATGATGGGAGTCACGGTGAGGCGAAACAAGGTTCTCACGTCAGCATTAAAGTTTTTGGACCCATAATCCACGCCAAGGCGCCATAACACATCGAAAACGCAAAGCGACTGCACGAGGTGCCTTTTGTTTCTGCACTGATTTTGTTTTGTCAGAAAGGTTGTCAATCATGGTACAGAGGAACGTAGCCATGTACCGGAGCAACAGCCTATTGGAGGAGCGCGATGTTTGGTTACTAGAGCGTCATGATGATGCTGAAGGTCAGGCTATTGCATCGTCATGCTCGGAAAGGCTACTAACGGTCACCCAGTGATATCCTTCTACATGGTCCATCGCAGTCACCTTTCCTCTGAAGTATTACAGGCGCTCGCGCGACATGGCAGACTCATTGATGCTGTGGCACTCGCTGTTCATTGCTCCTGCCCGGCCCTCGGAACCAGTGTATTCTGATTGTCACCACAGCCCTGCGAAGAGCAAAGGTCGAGTTCCTATCATTGCTTGTCACGACGACGCGCCTCGGATACCACTAGGGCAGTACCTGCTTCATCAATTCCAGTAAACGGTCGAATGCAGCACGCCAATGATCAGATTGCGGTTGTTGAGCAAGTAAAGCGGCCCCGGGTACAGTCAATCCTCTGCTGTATACATATATCAACACAGCATGGCAAATTTTTGGTTCCCTCTTTCAATGACGGTAAAGATTTATTTCTCTGAACATCCTAAAATCGACAAATAAACGGAGTTAGACAATAGATAGATCAAAGGGAGCGAAAGAATGACTGCTCAGCCTAGCAGTAAATACAGTATCTTGGTCTTATAATTACATTGGTTCAACGAAGGCAGTGTGTACATATGCTGTGCAATCCTACGTGGGCGACGGGCCGTCGCATCGCCCCAATTTTGATGAGAATGTATATATAGCACTAGTACTGCCCAAATATTACAAGTCAATCCACATACAGTCTATTTAGAATAATCCTTCGTAATTTTGGTATCTCCGAACTTTTACTCTGCTTTCATAACGCTCTCGATGCGTTGCGCTTGAACTCTCTTCTGGAGATCGTACCAGATTGGTTGGCCAATAAGCATCGTCGCGGTGAGATACGTAGCCTATCGTGGTGGAAATGGTAGAAGAGAAATGGGTCAGGCTAGCACCGAAATGGGAGAACATGACTGCGCCCACTCACCGTAACCAATGGCCCCTTGACATATCGTCTGCACAGATACCCCGTGTAAAGGCTTTCGAAACCACGTATGACGGCGGTGATCGTCATGATGCTCAGCAAAGATGGCTGGAAGCCAATCATGCCAAAGACTGCGTGTGCAGGCGTGAACAGCATATCGGCAACGTTGACAGGCACGAATGGCAAAGCAGTTCCCCGGGGCGGCGCAAGAGTAAAATACGCGATACTGAGGTAGATGAACACGACGTTGATGGAACTGGACGGCAGGCGGAACGACGTTATCTTGGGAGATTTGAGCTATAACCGAACGTTAAAGACGAAGTGGGGATCGAATGGATGTCTCAAAAGGTGACGGAAATAGAAAAACACTCACCATCCCGAGCGCTTCTTGGGCATTGGCTTTCATAGCAAGCAGCCTCGGCTTGACGTCATCATAACCAGCAAGTAGAGGGTCGAATTTGACATGTACAGAGCCACTCTCACCACTTTGGAGCGAGTATGAGAGGTTCATACCCTATAATACAGAACGAGATCGCCGTACGTACGTGAGAAGGGTCTAATTCTGGGGCCAATGACCGAGTAGAAGCGTACCTTGCAGTCGATAGATTTCATCTGAGCAGAAGTCACGTTCCCAGGGACCTTTCCAAAGTGTTTGACGTACGCGACGAGGGTGTCCGGATGATTCGACATATACATGGAAAGGAAAGTCGACTTGGAGGCTACTGAATCAGTCATGGCGTTTCTCGTGAATGTGAACTGGGATAGCTGGAGTTGAAAGATAGTGACACCCACGTGACGTAGAGAATTCCGGTAATGTTTGTTTCCGAAGCTCCGGTGTCACACTGTCAGGGTTCGCCTTGGCAGCTCGTTCATCCTCAAGTTTCGCTGGATAAGAGCTCCTCCGCTGGGCTTGGAGTGAGCAAGAGTTGAGATTGACGACTGGTCAGGACATCGACCCAACGACCACTGGCAAGAGTCAAAGACCCGCTGCCCTGCTCTGATCAAGTCAAACCGACTTTGCCCGGTCTATTCTTGTAATGCCGTCGATGGTGCCCAACCTACCTCGGAGTTCGATCGCTTGCGAGCAACTTGAAGGGTAGTCGGCTTTTTTTAAAGAGCGGTGGCATGGAAGCATTTGTCTATTTACCCTGGCGACCGCTGGAGTCCTCGCTCAGAACTTCCCAAGTACATCGGTGAGTATGCAAATCGGCCAATTTTTAGTTCCCTAACTGTCGGATTCATGGTTCGTGCGAATGCGCCGACTGTGGTTCTATCAATCTGTTGTTCCTAAACGACTAAATGGCAGTGTGGAGATACGGCAAAGAAACATAATGTCAATGTGTTGATCGTGCACAGGCTGTTCAAGTTGCATATGGTGAGCACATCATCCTCCACAGCTTTCCAACGAGTCGTCTTGAACCTTATCCTTATGCAGCCTCTACAGATTTCGTAACTCGGGCGCTGATTAGAATTTCCGCGCCGAAGTATCGGCCCCGTTCCAAGACCGCGTTTGTATATAAGACTTGAGATATCCGGGATTCGATTCCCCATCCCCCTCTTCTCTCCGACAGCCCCCGATCTTCCACTCGACCATGCCCACTGTCCATCGTGTCACCACAACTCAAGCCGTGACAGAGGGGAAACCACTCGCTTCCCCTGTTTCCGCCCATGATCACCACTCACACGCCGAGGGGGTCTGCCCAGTCACAGGGTTTGCTCATACCTACTGCCCACCCCAACCCAATGACAAGAGGTCGCCATGCCCCGCCTTGAACACTCTCGCGAACCATGGCTTCCTGTGAGTAGCCGAAACATCATTCATGTTTAAATATCACACTGATCATCGTTTCCTGCCACGAACAGACCAAGGAACGGGCGTAACATCGGCCCATTTGCGATCTTCAATGCACTCAGAGAAGGATACCACCTATCGTGGATCCTCGCTTTTATCCTGTCCTTTGGTGGCTGGTTCATTCTCGGCCAGCTCCGCATGATGTCCCTTCGGGACCTGGCGCGTCACAACTGCATTGAGCACGATGCATCCCTCTTTCACCTCGACGCACACAATGAAGACGAGTACGCACCTTCCGGTGTCAACAAATCTCTTATGCGCTCGGCGCTGCACCAGGGTGGGCGCTACCTCCCCGGACGGATGACACTGGAAGACGTCGCCAACATCCGGGTGAAGCGCGAATCAGCGTTGTCTATGCCATTGCAGTGGTGGCAGGCCGAGATCGCGCGGGGTGAGATGGCGATCGCGATTGGGATCTTGGGCGGAAGGGGAGGACACAAGAAAGGCATCGACATCGAGGTCCTTCGTCTTTGGGTGGAGCAGGAGCGCCTTCCCGACGACTGGAAGCCAGACCACACCCAGGGTCTGTTCAAGACGGCGTCGATGTCAAAAGTCATTCGGGATCGCATGAATGCGATGATGATGGGCCGGATGGACAACATACTCAATGATGAGCGTGATGATGATGGGCGCTCGCCTATTGTCTCACCGAGTGATGTGGCACCGCCGAGCATATGAGCGGCGCGGATAAGAGACGAACCTTAATCCTGATAGGGGCGGACCTGTGTAGCTATTCTGATATTTATCCTTAGCATAGTATATTCGATGTACTTGATACCCACGTGTTAGATCCATTGCAAGCTCGATTATGAATGATAACTGTAATGATTTTGGTTGTACTTGGCATGATACTACGTACGAATGACCAGGGAAGCGTACAAAGATCAGGGACATCAAAGGATACGTGACGCATCAGGGTGCCATGTGCACAAGCACCTTTCAATGATGACGTGATTGATGTTCACGATCAAGGCACAGCATATACACCGGAGGTTATTAACATTGGCAGCTGACTCCAGTCTAACGAAATACCTCACGGAGCCACCGAATCCACTGGATCCATGGAATGAAACCGCTGGGTACCCTATCTATGGTAATCCGACAGGCTACATCCCAGAGGCCGGACGAGCGTCACCAATAATCAGGCTATCGGAATAAATGGCGATACAGACCGCCATCGCCATTGCCATCGCTCTATCTCAATCGTATGAAATTCTTCTGCGAATCCGTTTGAATCCGTGCCCAAAAGATCCGCACCACTGCCACAGGCACAGCTTGGGCCCTGGCCATGGTAAGGAACAGCGCTCAAGGTGCGAACTGCGAGCGAGAACCAAGCGAGAACCTTGTCAATGACGTTGTCAGGGATGGGTCAAGTCGCATAGTCAAGTTCAAAGTCACATTCTAACATACACCAAGCGCTTAGCGCACGGATAGGCAAAGAAATACGAATGAAGAGAGGTAGGCAGCCAGGTGAACCATTCCATTTTTTTGGATAATAACATCGTATCTTTGATTTCAGACCCAGCCTGAGGAACGCCGCCCATCCGCCGCAGAGCCCGAGAACCACTGGCAGAGCCCGAAGTAGCCATCCCCGACACCTTCCTTTTCCTAGCATCCCCCCAACAACCGCATTTGTAATTCCCATCGTACCCAGACTCGCAAGAAGCGAAAAACAGATGCAATCATACCCATCGGAAGAATTTCTCAAGCTGAGCTGGTAACTTCCAGCGCGCATTTCCGATTGAGAGCGTTGTGTTCCTCAGGCCCGCGGCGACCTCGTTCCGCTCTTCTGTCCCCCATTCGACAATACCTCACATCTTCTCCGTCTTCTCGCTCAGATGACTCAATCTTCCTGTCATGCTGTACCACTTGCAACGCATGCACTTCTTATTTCATTGACCATGTCAGGCGACGAAAGTTTCTTGCCGACTTCCGATTCGACGAACATGGATGAATGTAAACCACTCGATCTTGTGTGATAGACGGACAGTAAGCATCTCCCGTAAGCTCGGTTAGCAGCTGCTGTTCGAATGTGGTGTCTGCACGGTCGTACTGCCCCCCTTTGAAGGCGTGCTCATCGCTGAATATAGCCACGTAGAGGGATGGTATATCATGGATAGACCTGGATACTGCAGTCAACACGTGGCAGGTGAGAGCGTAACGTTGTCTCGGCGGGTCTACCCCATTCTGACGGAACGCCATGAACCTCTAGGACAAACCTGAAAGCTTGAAGCACGACGACCGTGTCCTCCAAATCATCCCCCTCGGGACTTGCCAGGAATCGGATGTCGGAAATCGATGGGAATCGATCGACACGCTGCCTTTGACCCTCGCCCTCACGGTGACTGTCGAGTACTGCTTCAACTTCTCTACGCTCTACAGATTCGCCAACAATACGCTTATGCTTTCCAGAGATGGAGATACAACGTAGGCATCACGGTGTTCGAAAACGACCGAGACGGATTGACCGCTTCAAGATCCTAATCATTGGGCGGACGAATGCTGGCAAGACGAACATTCTCCACGTAATAGGTGACTCTCCCTCAAATAAACACCCGGAGGTAGGTGATGGAAAGGGTCACTTGAAGGTGCGATCATGGTTTGATACTTAGTATGGATGAGTGAGATACCAAACTACGCGAGCAGATCAATCTGATGGTCCTGACCCAAGGCGAGGGATGATCGATGAGTATCGCTACATAACGTGGAGGCTCCCACACAAGGTATGTTCTGATCAATGTGTGTTAGGGCGGAATGCACAACGTCGAGAACGAATTGATATCCCCCGTGACACACTGGCAGTACCTCACTGATAGTGTTACCGTGACGTAACAAGATGCTCAAGGAACGACACCAAGTTACTAGGTTTTGGACTGAAGGCGTTCGAACAGGGTTGGATGTTGAACCGCGTTGATGGCACACGAAAATCACCAATCACGTATCCCTTTTTTAAAAATCACAAAAACCTATAAACAATACGACGTAGTAGCGGTGACACTCCTCCCATGATGTCCCCTGAACCAATAAGTACAACCAAGCTGAAAAGAATCGACTGGCAAAGAAGCACTCCAGACCGCAAAAGTGAACATGTAGTAGTAGCCGTGTCGCAGCCGTGTCGCGTACAGGTTTATGCCGACGCAGACGGCGGTTCCCGAGAGTATAAGGGATATTGTATCGTTATCCAACTGCTAGGAATTGTACAACATCCTAGAAGAGCGGGGTGTATAAATTACGCACGACCCAGGCTAACGACAGCCCTGTACATCCACCCAAGGACCCACTGTCTCGGTAACCACTGACACAGGTAAGACAAGGTGGAGCCTAAACCCAACGTCACATACGGTGGCGGATTCGCCTTCAGCACCCGCGCAACCACTCTCTTAGTAAATTCGTTCCTGTCACTGCCTCCTTCAACTGGGTTGGAGGACGTCCACTGCAAGAACCTGGCCTCCCATCGCTTGTAGACGGACGTCGGGGAGACCTCAAACTTCAGATCCTTTAAAATGTTGGACTTGACACCCCCGGCTGCGACGAGCATGACTTTGACACCGAATGGTTTACATTCCATCGCGAGGCCTTCGGTGATGGTGTGGAGAGCGGCCTTGGCGGCACAGTACAGAACATTCCATGGGATTGTTCTTGCAGAAACAGGAAGGGGAGAGAGGTTAACCTTTATTCTAGAGAAAGAAAACGGAGAACGTACATCTGACCCCCAAGGGAGCCAATATTGACGATCAACCCTTGCTTGCGCTCGAACATAGAAGGTAGTACCGCATTCGACACGCGCAGAGCACCAAAGGTGTTCAATTCGAACGATTTTCGAATTTGCTCAATAGTGGCTTCGGCGACAGGACCTAGAGAGGAAGGGCAAAGTGAACGCCGCCATGAGAATGTAGATCGAATGAGATACGATGTACGAATGGCGAAAAGCCTCTAGTAGGCCCGTGGATCGATGCAAACTCACCGACTTTAGTGATTGCGCCTGCATTGTTCACGACGATGTCGATCCTGCCCATCTCTTCCAGGATACCCTTCACAGTGCGCTCGATGTCATCTTCGTTGGTCACGTCTAAGACGCGCGTTCGGACGTTGGGGCTCTGAAAGCCCTCCATGGTCTCGAGCTTGCGGGAGGTCGCATACACGATGCATCCTCGTGAAGCGAATTCCTCACATCTGCACTTGGATTTGTCAGAATTTCCGTCTCGATGACCGTTCGAATGGACACGCACAGCGCAAAGCCTATTCCACCCTTGGAACAACCGGTGACAAGGACTATTTTTTGCTCTTGTAATATAGCTGGCATTTATTTTCAGTGTCGCTTATGCTAGAAGAGTAGTAGGAATGACTGTCTTCCTACTTAAGGGTCTGCGTAAGAGACCAATTGAATGCCTTCCGTGTATGGCGGGGGACCGAAATCCACCATGCGGCTAGTTCCATAGTGGTGCCGCATGGTAACGGAGAAGCGTATAGGCGAGCGACCTGGATCAACGCGTTCCGGCTGGCCCGTGGGATCGTCCTGCTTTGCTGATACTTAAGCCGCCCATACGACACCAACTACTTGGAGGGTTACAGTTGGAAGTCACCTACACGGCCCCGGAAGGTGGTCCAGGCTCTACCCCGTGTGGTAAGCGGGGGGTAGTGTTATGTGATTACTAAGCACAGCTAAGTTTACAGCCCCCTGCCACCGATACCCAACTGGCCTTGACGAGATCTTTTTTCAGGAAATTCGCAGGCTTGGAACCGTACGCCCATACACATTCCGCCCCGCTTGTTGAACCGTCCAATACGCGTACTGTCCCGAAACAGGGTCTAACGCGGTTCCCAATCCTCGGAGAAGGATAGCCGACGGCCGCAGCAAACGAATCCGACAGCCCTCTCCCACAGTCTCACATTATTGGATTACGGTTGCAGCCCGCGCCGGAGTAGCTCTTTCTTATGTATCAAGCACGATCCATCCAACAACGCGCGCCGAATCGCACCTCGAGCTCCTTGCGAGTCAACTCGGCTTTCAGGTAGTAGATCATTCTCGACCTATGTGTTCTTGATCAACAAGATGTGCGAGCAAGACATGATTTCATCCATATTCAGTGCTATTCGTTCGCGTACACGGTCACGCAGTGTTGAGGTGTGCTCCGTGCCCCTGTTTCATCTCAGGTCCCTGATGACGACCAGTCACACGGTGAAGGGTGGAGTGAAGGATACCTTCGCTGAAGATGGTGGGGACGTCACCAATCACACAGATCACATGGCCCGGAAAATACTGTGTGCATATCCCCTTGAATGGTATGAGCTATTAACCTGTGCAGTGTTTGGGCCTTCGGCCCAAATGATCCTAGTTTTGTGTGAAGGACTATATGTTACTTTGTATGTGAAAAGCTTTATTCTACATAGTTTTGTGTGAATGGATTTGTTGTAGTTATGTGTGAAATGTTATATGCTATTTTTTGTGTGAAGGGCTTTATTCTAGTTTTCTATGGGAGGGGTGTATCCTAGTGATTGTGTGAAGGGCTATATTTTAGTGTTTGCTTCAGTATTTGTGGTCAGTGTAAGTTACACTTAGCAGTGTGATTAGTAGTGTAGTCAGTCACATGACTCACATTTAGCAGTATGGTCAGTAGTGTGGTCAATAATGTAGACACTTTACCAGTCATGTTTGAATTGTTCATTGTTACAAATGCCAGTTGTTTAAGTCTATAGTATACAATATTATTTACAGTTGCAATCCTCTAAATACTTCTGTCCATACTACATTCATAGCCTTTGTATTTCTTACATTATCATTGGCAGGGAAAAGCACTTTGATATTTCTAGGATGTGTGCAATGTGAAAGGGTCATATATAGTTGTCCATGAGAAAAAACAGGATTGCCAAGATTCAGTCCAACATGATTAACAGTTTGACCTTAAACCTTGTTGATGCCACTTGATGGTCATTGCATAGGCCAGATAGATAGGGAATTGCAATTGACAAAATGGAACAGGTGAATCTTCTAGACCAGAATCAAGACCCATCCTAGAAATGAGGACTACATTGTCATCACTGGCTGTGTTTAACACCCTATACTCCAGAATCCAAGAGATATGTCTAAGCAATCTTAATCACCTACTATTATATATGTTACGGTTTTGGTGTTACTGAAGGCGACACTTCGCACCAATAATGGCACTAGGCACCTCACACTAAAACTCAACAAGGAGGAGGGGACTGTCATGGAAGGGGAAATCCAACCAGAACAAGACTGGCTTGTTCGGTCGCTGCATTCAAGTATTTATACTACGAGTACATGCGCACAGACCATGCTGTGACTGACGATAAGCTATCTACTACTACTGTATATGGTTAGAGTGTTCTCACGAGTGTGGGAGTATTCCCATACATGAGGTGTACACGTGTAAGTCTTGACTATGACGTCATTGATAAGAGAATAAGTAATAAGGTCACGTGACATCACATGATAGGTCATGTGATGGCTGACTAAGCAGGTCACGTGACTCGAGAAACATGAATCGAAAGAGAAAGTTAATGCAAGAAAAAAGAGGTTTGCAACATCACCCCCCAACTAGTCCTGAGATTCCAGATCAGGAGGAGGAGGTTCTGTCGAACCGTTGGTAAAATTAACGAGAGGCTGGAACAGCCCGTTGAAAACTTCATGCGCCATCTTCAAACGCCAGGGGGCATTCGATCTGGTAGCGTGGAACAATTTTATGGCTTCCTGAGCGTTTTTTAGAGCATAGGCAGGTTCCCAAGTGCGATCAGATTCGTCATACCCTTTCCAATGCACAAGATATCAGAAACCTCGGCCCACTGGTCGCGAGTCAACGATGTAGTCCACTTCGAATTCTTCGAATCCTTCATCGCTGACATGAAGGGGACCAGGTTTATAGGACAGCTGGCCGTCGAGTGGTTCAATGTATGGTTTTACATGATCAATGTTAACCACATCTCGTGCCCGATTGCTTTTAGGCAGGAGGAGCTGTACGGAGTTCGTCCCGTGAGTTTCGATGACCTGGTATGGTCCAATCCATCTTTTTGTTAACTTGGCAGAAGGTCGCTCTGCTCCAAGATCCAAGTGTTTGGTGGAAAGCCAAACAAGATCACCGATCTTATAAATAGGAGCTTCGGAATGATGTTTGTCTGCCTGAGATTTCATACAAATGCAAGTTTGTTCCAAGGCGTCTTTGGCCTTTTGTAGATTGGCCTTCATTTCACCAGCGAAAGTCGCTGCGGCGGGATTCTTAGTGGTTGAAACTGGTTCGAACCCAAGACGAGGTGCAAAACTCTTAGTGAGCTGGAACGGCGAGAAGCCGGTGGCAGAGGATTGCATATTGTTAAAGTTAAACTGGGTGATGGCAAGCCATTCGACCCATTTATCTTGTTTTTCTGCCGTGAAGAGGCAGAGATACTGTTGTAACTCCCGATTGACTCTTTCGGTTTGCCCATCGGTTTGGGGATGATATGCCGTGGACATCTTCTTTTCGATCTTTAATAACTTAAGCAGATCTTTCATCATTTGAGAGGCGAACTGTGGTCCTCGATCCGATACAATCGAATCTGGTAAGCCATGATGCTTCCATACGTAATCCTGGTACAGTTCAGCTGTTCCCAGAGATGTGACTGTTTTAGTTGTGGGTATGAATGCTGCTTCTTTTGAGAAACGGTCTACTACTGTTATGCTTGCGTCTTCCTAAAGACGACCGTCCTTCAGTGGACATCTTCCCGACTCTACCCTGAGAGTAGACGCTCCAGGGGCTCACGGGGTAACGATACCTATCTACCAGCGAGGAGCTCACGAAGAGTCACGTCAGCTGGGCAAGGGCTAGCGGTTGGAAGCCAATGGC
>JBBPLL010000096.1:0-67175 GCA_038089755.1 Leccinellum rugosiceps | reverse complement strand
TAGTGAAGTGGACGACCAGAGACATGCCAGTTAAAAACAAAGGTTAAATGGACATTATAGGGATGCATAGGAAAAATTGAGCGATTGCTTGGAAGTGGTTAATACAATCACGGGGGGCGCAGGAAGCTCTTGAATGCGCCCGACAGTTGCACTGATGCCACAGGAGTGGAAAGCGTTGGGGGAGGTCGATGATTTGGATGGGGTGGCTGGTAGGAAACCGCGGGGGATGGTATATATTTACACATACTACCTCCGAGATCAATGTCGGCCTGCGAAAAAAAAACCACCTGATGGTCGTGAGAATCTCGGCTAAGCGGCGGGGCAAGGGAGGGTAGTGGGTGGGGGACAAGGCGGGGGAGGGGGGGGGGGCGAGCGTGGGCAGGGACGAGGCGAGAGGGGAGCAACGGGGTATGTACTTAGTATACTACGTCATCCTTTGCACGGCATCCCAAACAAACTCCTTCGCCTATCAAGCACCACCGGAACCCAAATCGCATTGTTCGGATTGCCGATACCCTCGGGCGAGCGCTGACAGAAGCCTTGTTGCGGGAGTGGGACAAAATGCTGTTTGGCAAGTTACTACGAGCGCAGCGGGCAGGCCAAGTGCAACTTCGAAAATTGGTGGGTGGGTCCTGCTGTGAGACCACAGGTTGCACGAAAAGCGCCCCGAATGCGTTTAATACACAGCCTTTGGCTCCGGCAAGGACGGCGTAGTATTCGGTACTGGAAGCGTGTTGGCAGGGCCTAGCACTGCCAGAGTCCAAGGGGGTGATGAACTGACGATGAAAACGTGAAGCTGTGTCTGGATGAAGATCGGAAGACCATCGTAAGAGTTGTATATTGAAAAGCAAGAAGTGCCGCAGAGGTTGGAAACTTTAATACACCAGCCTGGCGCTGCAGACCTCGTTCTCTAT
This sequence comes from Leccinellum rugosiceps, assembly GCA_038089755.1. Classification (NCBI taxonomy): domain Eukaryota; kingdom Fungi; phylum Basidiomycota; class Agaricomycetes; order Boletales; family Boletaceae; genus Leccinellum; species Leccinellum rugosiceps. The sequence goes on along the minus strand of JBBPLL010000096.1, from coordinate 66,261 downwards.
CCATGCCACATTGACGGAAGTGATAACGGGGCTGAATTGGAGCTTGGGTTCAATGTTTTGAGCGGGAATAGAAACGTGGTCGAGACCAGCGGAGCGGAAAAGAATAAAGTGATGAGAGCGGCAACGGCAATGGCAATGGCAATGGACATACACTGTCCTCCTCGACCTCGCCTTCCCGAATCTGAGCCCGAGCGCCAACTCGACCATGAACGAGCACACGCATGCACTGCCTGGCGGCGCGTTTCTTCATGAGGACGTGCCAGTGATGAGGACCACAAATGAAAACAAATCGGAAGCAGAAGACTGGGCACCGCAGACTCCTTTTGCTGTCTACCACTACAGCTTTGCAAACCCGCAGAAACGTTCCTTGTACCCATACATCTAGTCCACATGGATGGAAAGCGCAAAAGTGGACGCTATGCCCATGCCGGGGCGATTTTCGGATCAGAATTCGTGGGCTGTCTTGCCAACACCAAAGTTTTGTTGGTCGGAGCGGGCGGTATTGGATGTGAACTACGTCAGTCTTTATTTTCAAAAGAATTTTGGTAACACCAAGCGTCTCGACTCGCCTCGCAGGAGTACGTGCATAGAAACCCAGCAGGCACAGGCACAGGCACAGGCCACCACTTCCCGAAGATCGCCGTGCAGAGCAAGGACCCTTCGGGCAGATCAAGACCGAGTCAGCCCCTACCCAGTTCGCTGGTGAATGAAGACCAGGTGAACATCACGGGCGAATGGACTTGTGAGTATGAGCTGTCCACAATCACCAACTTTCTCATCTTGTTTTTCCTTGAAGACGTTCTTCTGTACACCTGAAGCGAATCGAGTAAGAGTCCTACTAATAGGGGGTACAATCGTGGATGGCCACTGCAGCATCCGAGTTGATAAGGCGTAATGATACGATCACTGGCATGATTGACTGAACACTCGTAATATAATAGCGCAGTAGATAAAGACAGTACGATATCGATTCCTCTGGGTAAGTCTCAGCGCGGTTCGACAGAACGAGCCGACTCGGAGCACACCGTAGGTCTACGATCGAGATAAGATAAATGGTCTGCAAACGAAACGGCCTCGCAGCACTCACGCGCTCAGTCTGCAGCCGACTCGGAGATGAGGTAATTGACCGTGTTTTGTCCGCTAATATCCCTAGGGAGGGCAATCCGCAAGATCCGCAAGAATAATGAAAAAACGCATGCATTTTAAATTCAACGACTCGGAGTCGCCGAGATCCTGTCCAGATCAACAACTTACAATATTTCATGATTAGGGTACATACATGCTAGCCAGGTACACAGGCGAATCGCGAATCACCATCACCGGTAGAAGTTAGCGTCATTCTATCACTGCTAAGCCCAAGTTTAATCCACAGAATCATGACACAACACAACATGGTATCATCGATTCATCCGTCACATGCACTGCACATCAGACCGACACGAACACAAAATACACTGTGAAATGATACCATCCCGATTATTGCCTAGGGGACATGTGTTTCGTAGCTCGGAGGTGGCTCCGAATTCCAAGCGTACCCTGAGGAGGGGATGACTTGTCCACTGTTCGCTTCATCTGCGGGATGCCTTGACGACACAAATGCCTCGATGACGCGGGCGATCGCATCGGCATGCACCCTGTCCGCCACCAGCCCACGGACGGTCTCGACCTCCTCCGGAGCGAGATTGTATCGCGATGCAATCGTGGATGGATCTGAAAAGGCCGATCCTTCGTTCGCGATGTGGGATATGCTAGAGCTGGCGAACGGGTGGTTGTCTGCGCTGTGCTGGGGAGGCGGTTGCAAGACGGAGGCGATCGCTCCAGACCCGATGGACCGCTTCTCGTTCGGAATCGGGAGGGAAAAATTGCCTGCCGTATGCGCGTCGCGCAGGGTGACGGAATGCATGAACGGAGAAACAGCCGAGTTTTCATTCGACTGTAGGGAGAGGAGCGAGTTGTCCCGTGCATGTGGCCGAGAAGACGGTGTGATGTTACGGAGGTACTCTGATGTGAGCGGTTCTATTTGGAAGGTAGATTCGGGAGTAGAGCTTGAGCTTCCTCGATGGGATGCTCTGCGGCGCTTGCGAAAGCAAAGAATGCCTATCACGATGCCTCCAAGTATGGCCGTAACCCCCAATGCAATGCCAACAATTCCTCCCGCGCCAATTCTAAAATGAAACTATGAGTCGGTGATCAGTGACGGAAATAAAAGATTCGACCTATTCGAAGCTATGGGCGTCTGACTAGACGACTGCGCTGTCGAGGTCGAGGTGGATGTCGACGCCGTCGTCGATGATGGTACCGCCACGAAGGACTCATTTACGTGTGCATAGTCAAATTTCATGAAAGTGACGCCCCCTTCCCAATCCATCAGTGTCATTTTGATTGTATGATTTCCACTCGGGAGTCCCTGGACATCATACAAGGAAACGTTTGACACCTGATAGTTCTCCGCTACAGTTGGGGCCGCAATTGAGCTGGAAACTGCTACTCCACCATCTACCGAAGAACTGGTTGTCATGCCTGACAGACCGGCATTGAACACATACATCGTGATGCCGGACCCTGGAATATATGGTGAGTAACAACTAGATTATGGACCAAGCTGCGCACCAGCGAAGGGTATCTGGATGAAACAGTTATCGCCTGTGCGGCATCCCCCTTCTGGATGATAGAGAAGCGAGTCAATTCCATGCATCCAACAGGTGGGTCAACAGCTCACCAGCACTGGCACTTGAAGTGTATAGTCAGACGACATGCAGATCGAGATAGTAGAGGATGTAGCACGTACTAATTTTGGTCATAGCACTTCGAGGAATCAAAAACAATAGTGTGATTTCCAGTGGAGTTGCTAAACGATACTTCCCAGGGAGTGGCCATCGTGATTGTCTGCCAAGAGCGGCCTGAGGCCGGCATAGAGTAGACGACAGACGGATCTGCATTGTCGATGTTATAATCTGCGAAAACGACCGTAGGAAGGAGTAGAAATACGATGCACGAAATGTATACCATCAAGGTTGGGTTGGGTTTGTGGGAATCCGCCAGGTTGAAGGTCGGGGATAAAAGCAAAATGACTGGTTACCATACCTGGCGGTGATGGCATCGCAAGAACCTTGCTTGACGTCTTGTAAGTGATCGTTATGGGGGCAAATGCCGGCAGTGAATTGACTCACAAAAAACTCCTGGACTAAGTACTTCAAATCAGGAATGGTCATTGTACTTTCAACGACGGGTAAGCGTGAAAACCGTGGGAAGGTGTAACCCTGCTTTACCAGGAATTGCCGTTTTGATCACGCCCCGAGTCGCTGGAAAATCGGATTGCCGAACGGGAAATGGAAAACCCGCGGAGACACCGTGTACGCGTTCCCGTTCTTCGTCGTAGCATCTAACCCTCAACTAGTAGAAACATTTGTCAACGATGATGATATTAATATGTAACCGCACAAGAATTCAGTCGGCGTACAAAGTCGGTGCGTCAGGCTCTTTCCGGTCTCACTCCGCGTCAGCATCCTCATTGCTTTGCTCGTCCGTCATGTCACCATTCCTTCATTCCCTCACGCTTGCCACTCGCGCCTTTGCCTTGCTCGATTCCTGGTTTTGGAACACCATTTTTCCTGCTGTGATTTTCCTGCACCACGCTAAGCTTCTCTACGTGACTTATCTCACTATTCCGCTCTGTTTCCGATCTCTTCCACTCCGAATCAGTATCTCAATAATTTGACTGCAATACAACACTGCATTCCAATGAGTGCTCTTCCGACCCGAACTCTCGATTGTAGGATTCACGTAGCGCTATTCGGTAAGCATACTCTCTTTTGTTTGCTGGTTCTTCATTTAGCAAAGGGTGTGCACGGAGGGAACGACGGGACCACGGGGGGCCTTACGCCCGGCCCGTGGGGCATTTGCAGAACATGGGAAGCGGCGGGGCTGGGAAGCCCCTACTACCTAGTACAGAGCGTCCACAATGGACGGAAATGGATCTGAAAAAAAAAAAAAGGGTGTGCACGCTTGTGACCAGTACTTACGGCGTACAGTAATCTCGGCTGGCGTAACTTCCGGAAGACAATGAGATGAGGTAAGTGGGGTTTCATCGGCGAGAAATGAGGCTGATATGGACGCCAAGGTTTCGACGTATGCCAATGCAGTTGTTGTCGTGATGCCAGGGCCTGCAATGCTGCTCGGATGGAGGCTCGACGAAACTGTGATATATTATAGGCACCCAGCCCCGTTTCGGTATTGACACAAGAGATGTGATGACGTGAACAGGCTTGCCAGGCTGTGGAAGGGGCGGCTGACCTCAAGAAATCCGGAGCCACCACTTCCTTGGTAACGACATTTCGGTTCTATACTCCGGTTGCTCTGAACGTAGAACGAATGGTTTCGGGGTGGTAAGCTCTGCCATAGATAGTTTGGACTGAAGACAACAACACCGAGGCCCTGATGTATGTGAGTCAGTGTACTATGTGCCATATGGAAAAGAACATAAATATTGTGATGCCTGGCATAATCTAGGAACTCTTCGTGTATTGGGAGTTATACCCATCAACAAGGAAGCGACGAACACGTCCGTTTGCTTCAAGTTTATCGGGAGTCTTGTTGTCTTCGATACGAAGGCTTTCAATTATGTTCATACGCCGTCAGTTCATCCTCTCGCTTCTTGTCGAGCATTCTGCAGCTCCCTCTTATACCTCGTCCTCGTAAACCCACTTGAGGTCCTTCAGCCCAGCGAAGCGGCCCATTCCCCCCTGGGAACCAGCAGAATGTGCATCATAAACGGCAGCGGTTCTTTCACACCCAACTCACAGGCACCATCCTCGCTGTCTGCGCAGCCTGGGTGTGTCTCAGCGGACACCGCCATGACATCTCTCATTGCAATGTCTCTCACATCTGGGACCAAAGGTGCCTTCTTCGGCCGACAAGACGGCCCGCAAAAAAATTGCTCGATGACTCGGAAACAGTGGCTCACTTGCTGAGGTAATCCTGAGTGCTCAGGCGGGGACGGCGAATTTTCCCAGTGAGTTATCCGCGGGGAAGAAACCTTGTCAAGCAAGGTATATATACTATCCATTACCCATAGTTCAGCGTCACAAACTCTTAGGCTGCATAATTACTACTGAATTTATTTGGCGAGTGCTCAGTGAGTGACAACTTGCGTGGCAGAGGTCAACTGCACGATCTCAATAACGATCATTCAACTTCGCAGACACAAGTATGGTATAGAAATTAATATATGTACCATAAAATGACAAATGTGTGTTTTGTGTAGTGCCGAACTGGGGGTACCGATAGTTATTAATCAGGAATGGGCCACCAGTGATCAAACTCTCATCTCGTTTCCGCCAAAACTTACTATTATTACACGACAATTCAATTCAAAATCAAGCTCAACTCACCCAAGGAATTGTTATCAAAATGCAAGGATCTGAGAGTCTCGGCGTGACTGGCATATCATATATCACCAATTACTGCAAAATCTGGGAGATCTAACACCGTGAAAATCGTGGGAAAGTATAATCGTCTTCGGCCACGTGCACGCCAAACCCCGCACGTCTAAGCGAAGGTCTAGCGTATCTTACCGAACCGCTTGTTCAAGTTCTTCAGTCTCAATACTGTCGCCGCATCAGCCATTCCCATCTTTTTGTTCATCCGTCACGGCATCTCGACCAGCTTCTCAATATATAGGAAATTAGGAATATTCCAAAGGTGACTGAGATAAGTTCTATCGCCAACATCAACAAAAAATTGAATGAATTGATTGTACTTAATCCACATAATCATAACTTAGAGAACAGCAACTTGAAGGCGTCGTGTCACATGTGTTACAGGACGCTAGATAAACACCAACACAAAATACATACATGCCAACTCATTGCCTAGCGGTCCCGCGTCTGGTAACTTGGAGGCGACTCCGAGCTCCGAGTGTACCCTGAAGAGGGGATAACCTGTCCGGCGTTGGCTTCGCCTGACCGTGACATGAACGCCTCGACGACAAGCGAAATCGTATCGGCGCCGCTCCTTCCCAGATTGCATGCCAGCAGTCCACGAACGGTCTCAACCTGTGACGGAGTGAGGTTGTATCGCGATGCAATCGCGGAGGCCTCGTCTGTGACGGGCGTAGAAGAAAACAAGTTGCCGACCGCGTGCGCATCGCGCAGGATAGCGGAACGCATCAGCGGAGGAACGAGTGAGTTGTCATCCGACTGTAGTAGGGAGAGGGATGGGCTGCGCTGTGCATATGGCCGAGAAGGCGATGTGGTGCCGCTGAGGTACTCCGAGTCTGCTGTGAACGGTTCAACTTGAAAGGTAGATTCGGAAGCAGGGCTTGAGTTGATTCGATGCGTTGCTCTGCGCTTGCGATAGCAAATGATGCCAATCGCGATGCCTCCAAGCACGGTTGCAACCCCAAACGTAATGCCAACAATTCCTCCCACGCCAATACTAAAATGAAACTATGAGTCAGTGATCAGTGGCAGCGGAAGGAGAAATGCGACCTGTTCGGAGCTGATGCGGTTGTTACTTGCGTCTGAGTGGGCGTCTGACTAGACGACCGCGCTGTCGACGTCGTGGCTGGTGTCAATGATGCCGTCGTCGATGGTGGTACCGCCACGAAGGACTCGTTCACATGTGCATAGTCAAATTTCATGTAAGTGACGCCCCCTTCCCAATCCAGTAGTGTCATCTTGATTGTATGGTTTCCACTCGGGAGACCCTGGACATCATACAGGGAAACATTCGACATCTGGTAGTTCTCCGCTGCAGTTGGAGTCGCAGTTGATCTGGAAACAGCTGCCTCACCGTCTACCGAAAAACTGGTCGTCATGCCTGTCGTACCAGCATTGAACACATACATCGTGATGCCGGACCCTTGAACATACAGTGAGAGTAGCGACTTGGTAATGAACCAGGCTGCACACCTGTGAAGGGTATTTGAACGAAACAATTGTCTGCTGTGCCGCATCCCCCTTCTGGATGACAGAGAAGCGAGTCAATGCCATACGTCCGACAGGTGGGACAACTCACCAGCACTGGCACTTGGAGTGCATAGTCAGACGAAACCCATGTCAAGATAGAGAATGTAGCACGTACTAATTTTGGTCATAGCACTTCGAGGAATCAAGAACAATAGTGTAGTTGCCAGTGGAGTTGCTGAGCAATATCTCGACGGGATTAGCCATTGAATATGTCTGCCAGGAGCGACCTGTGGCTGGCATAGAGTAGATGATAGACGTATCAGCATTGTCGATGTTATAATCTGCCAGAACGACCGTAGAAAGGAGTAGGATGATGCACGAGACGTATATCATCCTTTCTGACTTGGGTTACAATGTGGAAATCCGCCAGGTTGAAGCTCGAGTCGACTAAAACAAAATACTGGCTACCCACCATTGATCAAACCGATGCTATGAGTTCATAACCGTGGGGAGAGTACAGCATCACGATACACGGTCATCGATCGCCGGTCACCGGTAGAACGACTGTCTTCCTATCTAAGAACCTGGTTATGAGAAACTAGATCACCAGGCCGGTAGCCTTGATCTTGGTCGAATTCAAGTCACATTCTGCTAGTATCACTGCAGAATAATTTACTGACTCAAATCGAGTGAAAAATTAAGCTAGACTCACTCAAAGAGTAATAAAACGCAAGGATCTCAATGTGATTGCCTTACAATCACCACGAAACATCGAAGGTGATGTCACTGATATGATCACCTGCAACACAAGGTTTAGCTGGCACTCCTCGACTACGTAATATATAAACTCAATGTAGTCCGAAGGAACAAAGTATCATGCGCACTAGACCAGCACTGACTACGAGATACCCTCCATGCCAATTCATTGCCTAACGCCGGTCCCGCGTTTGGTAGCTCGGAGGCAACTCTAAGCTCCAAGCGTATTCAGAGGAACGGGTAACCGGTCCAGTGTTCGCTTCGTCTGTAACTGATGGCCCTTCGTCCGCGATGTGGGGTATGCCAAAGCTGACAAACGGGTCGTTATCTGCGTTATAGGATGGTTGCCGGAGAAGCGGTCGGAAGACGCAGGAGGTCGCTCCAGACACGGCGGATTGCCTCTGGATCGGAATCGAGAGATAAGATCTACCTGCTGCGTGTGCGTCGCACAGGATGGCGGAGCGCATGAGCGGAGGAACGGCCGAACGGTCATGCGACTGTAGAGAAGGGAATGAGTCGTGGTGCGTTTGTGACTGAGAAGGTGGTGTGGTGCTGCTGAGGTACTCTGATGTGAACGGTTCTATTTCGAAGGTAGATTTGGGAGCAGGGCCTGAGCTGACTCGATGCGATGCTCTGCGTTTGCGAAACCAAAGGATTCCGATCACGATGCCCCCAAGCACGGCTGCAACCCCCAACATGATGCCTACAATTTCTCCCACGCCAACTCTAAAATAAAATAAACCATGAACCTGTAATCAGTGGCGGCGGAAGGAGAGATACGACCTGCTCGAAGCTGATGCAGTTTGTACCAGCGTCTGAGTAGGCGCTTGACTAGATGTCTGTGCCGTTGACATTGTGATCGATCTCGCCGATGTCGTAGTCGGTGTCGATGATGTCGTGGTCAGTGGGGCCGCCACGAATGTGTCGTTCACAGATGCATATCAAATTTCATGACAGTGTTCGACCCCTCCCAATCCATTAGGGTCATCTTGATTGTATGATTTCCACTCGGGGGACCCTGGACATCATACAGTGAGACATTTGACACTTGGTAGTTCTCCACTGGAGTTGGAGCTGCAGTTGAGTTGGAAACAGCTGCCCCACCGTCCACCGAAAAACTGGCCGTCATGCCTGACAGACCGGCGTTGAATACATACATCGTGATGCCGGACCCTGTAGTATAAGGTGAGAGTAATAACTCGTTACTGAATCAGGACTACACACCTGCGAAGGGTATTTGGATGAAACAGTTATCGCTTGTGCCGCATTTCGCCTCTGGATGACAGAGAGGCGAGTCAATGTCATATCACGCATACAACAGGCAGGGCGACAGCTGACGGGCACTGGCAAATCAGTCAGACAAAACCCGGTCGGAACGAAGGAAAAGGCACGTACTAATGCTGACCATAACAGTTCGAGGAATTAAGTGGGATGGTGTAGTTGCCAGTGTTGTCGCTAAACTGTATTTCTTGGTATCGGGTACTCATCGAAAATGTCCCCCAAAACTGGTCTGACAGATTGGGTGCACGTGGCGTAGAGTACATGATAGACGCGTTTGCATTGTCTATGTTATAGTTTGCCAAGACGACCGTAAAAAGGAGTAGGACCCGGAGAGTGCTGCACAAAATGTACACCATCGTGGTTGTAATGTGGGGATCCGCCAGGTTGGAACTCGAGGATTAAAGAGCAAAATACTGGTTACCAACTACTCGTCAAACACGGTGGTGATCAGGATCGCAAGAATGATGCTGGAGTTCACCTATCCTGTATCCAGCGATGAGTATAAAACAACATAGGAAAGTTCAACACAGCAATTGATCACTATAATAGCGTCAATCTGGTCGGATTTAAATCTCGTTTTCTACAACCTGTTACATGGAGATTCAACTCAAATCGGGTGAAAAATCAATCTCGGCTCACTTACACAATAGTAATCAAAATACAATCAAGAACAATCCAGAAGGACGAAGGCGTAAACCACATCTATGTGTCCTTTAAAACTTCATCTTGACGATGTCCATCGACCCGTTGTAGAAAGGACGAACTCAAGCCAAGACACTCCCACGAGCCTTCCAGCGGAGCTAAGTTGGTAGAAGAGGAGGATACCGTCGACGATATCAGCCCGGCATCACGTGTCAAATCAGAAACAGTGCGCAAAAATAACACTGGCTGTTGATGTGGCGTAACATTGACCGGGGCGTGCGAGAGAACCGGAGAGAAGTCGAGTATGGGTAGAACGAGGTCGTGCTGTGCACTGGCACTGGCTCGCGTTGGCAGTGGGGAGATCGGATCATGCCCATCGTACATCTCGGGCTCTGAAACACAAGCCGAGCCAATCTCGACGCTGTCAAGCGAGGCGGACTCGGAGCGAGGACTCATTGCATTCATGTCCTGGCTGACATCAAGCGCGGGGATCGATGTAGGACCACCATCGGGATGGGTTTCTTCCAGCGAATACCACTCCTCTACGCTGTCCCCAAGAATGGTACGGACCCGACCGATATTCCACCCTCTGAACGTGACGCGCAAAACGGTGCACTGTCTCTCCTGTGCGTCGTGGCAGGGCCCGAAGGCATACGCATCGACGTTGACCCTGGGATCATCCCACACATTTGCAGTATCTAGCCTGGCAAACAACGTTGACACCCTGAGCGAGTGCAATCGGTGTCTAGCGTGAATGGAGGCTAGATTAGAGACCGGGAGCAATGGATGTGCATCGCCGTCGTCAGCACGAATCGACAGCGGGAGGCGAGTGGTGGGAGTCGGCGCAAGAGGTACAAGGAGGTGAGTAGTAACGGCAGGGGTTGACTCGACTGGGAAATAGACATCAAGTTCGGATGTGCCATACCGAGACTCAGGCATGACAGGCTTGAGCATTTCCTGAGACTTTGGGACGGCCTTGTTCTGGGTAGCACGACGGATCCTGTGTGTCTCCTTCTTCTTCAGCTTAACGTCCCACTCGGCTTCCCAGAGGGCCCTGGTAGCAATGGGGACGTTGTCGACCATGTTCTGGAAGATGGGGCGCCCAGAGTGGAATGCGCGGGCTGTGCCGAGGCCAACCTGGGTGACATTTGTGGGGACAGCAGGTGGCCTAGGTAGATGAGGCGCAGAAAAGGGACGAGAGAGGGCATGCTTTACTGGGAGAGAGAAGCGGGCGCTAATATTCTGTGAGTTGGAGAAGTGGGTGGGACGAATGAGAGATGGGTGGGGTGGAACTGCGACCGAAGAGACAGAGAGACCGGGGGCTGTCAGATGTGCGACGATGCGGGTAAAGAAAGTGCGAGTCTCGAAGAAGACACGCTGGGCTATCGAAGGGGGCGGAGGTTGGCTGGGGCGAGGAGCGAATGCTGGAATATGTATCGATCTCGAGGTGTGGGCACTCTTCCAGGAGAGGCCAATGCCTCGCCTGAGCTGGCGGGCGCCGTGCGAGACGGCGGGCATGACGAACGCTTTGTTAGCTGGTCGCTGTCGATGACCGTCGAAGACAACGAGACCTTGGCTGACTAATTGCGGAGTCTAAGCCGGCAAGTTTACGCGTCCTTCTGTTTGCCGGCATGCCATATTTTAGATGGCGCGCCCTGCAGCTGAGCCGCTTTTTGTTGGCGTATCATATCAGCCATGATGATACCCTCAGTTTCTCTTCGATTTCAGATCAAATTTCTGCAGTGATGCTGACTTACGCAAATAAAAAAATTACCAATTCTCGTCCGTTGTTCTTGGGTCACGTTTAGCCCTCCGAGTCAATGCGGTCGACCACTGCTTGCATGCTGCCCGTTCATGTTTTGATTGCGTTGAGTTTGGATTTCGGCAGCAGACTACTGTAATAATGCCAACGACTCGTGCTCAGCATCGGGAACTGACTGGCAGACATATATCCCCTCGCCGCTCACAATCTCACTGCTGGCACTCTCACTTTGAGCGATGGAAACATCACGATAGACTCTTCAAAATGCTACACTAAAAACCAGTACGTATTTTTTTAGGTAGCAGACGAGTATTTGTCACCGTTGTCACCGTTTTTTTGCCGTCCTCATACGTTCCCTTTCCAGCGGCACCCGCAAGTACAACCTGCCCATAGAACATGATCTAGCCGGTGCAGAACATTTTAGTTGCTTCATGTGCTATGCGGAATAATTGTCAGACTAAGATTCCTTTTAGGGGTACGTACCCTATTCTCTTAGAGACTTCCTCATCTGCATAAGGCTTAAGGGATGCGAGATTATTCGTCATACATGCAGGCATCTCCGCAAACCTCGCGATAGATGGTAACCAGTCTGAAAATACACCTTTCTAGCACCGTCTCCACCGCCGTATCAAATATCCAATGCTTCAATACATTCAATCAAGTCCATTTCTCCCATTGCAAAGACGAGTCTATCTAATTATACAACCCTCTATCCCCCTCAAGTGCGCTATGCGTAAATACCTCTTCTACTTTCACCTTCATGGGTGCTACGTTATTCTCTCCAATCAGAACCACTTCAGTAACCCCCAATGCTGGTTCAAATAGGTTCTGTTCTGTTCCTTCTCCAAAGTCGTCCTACAGACACTAATACTAATCACCAGTGTACACTCCGGTATTCTGGTGGGCAGCGCTTTTGGAGGACCGGCGGTTCTCATATCCGTCATCACCACCATCGATATCATTTTCCTCAAAAGGCGCAGATCTCTTCGGGAAAATATGGACAATTGCCGGAAAACCCACGCCTGATCCTTTATACCCCAATTCCTGACCAAATAGAGTTTCCTCCCTGCCCATTTTCAGACGGCTAGGAAGACGCGAATGCGTCTAGCGTCTCACAGTGCGACAGCGTGTTATTGTTCCAGACTTCCTGATGGTGACTCCAGTGCAAGGAGGCTTCCGGATGCCGCAGCTAAGAACTTTCCCGTCGATCCCTTTACGCATGATGACTTGCTCGTCGATTATAAATGTGAGGACCACTCGTTGTCGGGGATTATCTGATCTTCGTAGACTCGTGATTTGAAACACTACCCTTCCTTCCGCAGATATGGTTGGTTTTGAATCGTTATCACTGGGTTACCAGGCAATGGATCTTACAGACTCACGTACTTCTCGCCCCTCCAATTACTCCCCTCTCACCTTCGTTTGCCATGCCCCTCGTGACTTCGTTCCCTATACCATCTTGCCACAGCTTGACTGCGATCCACATTCATTTACTTTAGTCTTGTCTGTCAACGAGTATGTTACTGGCATTGACTAATTGAAATTGTCACCATTGGATATGTTCATAGTACTAGTAGCGGACTACGATCAACTTGAAAAACTCCCTCCTGCGGCAGCCTTTGCGACATCGGGAACGTCGGCATGTGCGCGTACATCCGGGTCATCGATGCTGCCACATCAGTCCTACCATGAGCCCTACTACACACGCTACGACTGGCCTTATAGATGTGAGTCTCCATTGATGCTACCTATATCTAGTACGGTACTACTCGAGATCTGTAGTATATGAACAATTAATCTTCCCCCATATTCTCGCTTCCTATCTCGCGGAAAATTCTTAGAATCATCGCGTGCATCGTCTGCAGCAATCTGAATTTTTTTTTACAGGTCACTGAGGTCGAGGTCAGGTGTGTAGAGCCCCATATCAATGAATGGTATTATTCTGCATCGATGACGTCCCTCTGTCACATAATCTTTCCACAAGTACGATGAGTCTGCCTCGATGTGATGGGTTGACATACTGCTCGATAAATACTAGCCAGTGGACCGCACGACCAGAACACGTTCAACAATAATCACGGACAGCAGATAGAAGCGAAGGGACGTAGCAGATACGAGGCGACCACTGGTACACTAGGCACCGATATGTACATAGTAGAAAATACGCTGATCAAGTGGTATTTTGCTACCCAACGAATTCATCGTCTTGTTGAGTGCGAATGCCGCAAGGGTGTAATCCAGGCGAGCGGATCCATCCAGAATATTCTTGTAAAACGTGGACGTGATCTCATTTGTATGTGCATCGTCCACTGCCCACATCGATCCAATAACAAACCGAAACCCTGCAAACTGCATCGCCGACGCCAGATAGATTACCTCATCTAGACTCTCCTTGTATCCAACTATGGTATGGCATCCAGAGAGGTAGGCAAACTCCGAGTGCTCCAACTCGCATCCCATGATGCGTTCGATCGTAAACGGTCCATTGTAGAGGGCGAACGCAGATTCAAACGGGTTTTACTCGTTTGGGACACCATGACAAGCAGAGTGGACCCACTCGTTCTTCTTCAGCTCCTCTGAGACTCTGGATATATTCGATTCCGAACCTTCAAGGTGCGTGAACGTGGCGAGGCCTTGCATATACTCGGAGACAATGTCCAGTTCACTGCCAACAGAATGGAGTTTACTCTGACCATTAACGGTGGCTTGACCTACAGCGAGAAAGCGATTCTCATTTATCGATGACTCTGTCAGTGCAACATTCCGCCTAGCACGAATATGGGCAGTCAGAGTGGGAGTGTAAGATGATATGTATAGCCGAGAGAGATTTTGTTGTCCCCCCCGATACGGACCGGCAGCGTGCAACGGTAGAAGAGAGAATTCGGCAGTGGGGCACCACCAGATGCGTGAGTGAGGGGGAACTGTCGTCTGCAGGAAGTTTACAATCGGGGACGCAACCTCATCCCAGAGGTCACGCAGGAAGCAACCAAGATCATTCTTCACGTCCATTATTTTTGCACGCTTTGTCAAAGATCGGAGCTCCGATGACATGTCTTGAACACGCCGTTTTGTGATCTGCAATGGGATATGAACCGGGTCTTTGTCGGAAAAGATAACGAGTGCATCGCACATATATCGGCTAGTATTCACGATGACCACAGGTCCGCCACTGGCAGCGTGCTGGAGTTCGGAGAAGGAAGAGGGGAGAAGGAATCGAGCCAAACCAGGTAATTTGCGAATATTGGTGATTGCAGATTGTAGATCAACATTAAGACTGCACAGTTTGTTGTGCTGATCTGGGCCTTGTGAATGAATTATGCTGCATATTTCTGATGACAGTCAAGTAAACTGGTCTGCAAAGGCCTCTCCTTCCTGACCTGACGCAATGACATCTTCAAGAGGGGAACGGAAACGAGCAATCTGGTTCCAAAACACACCACGCCCTTGCTCCAGCAGCTCGACAGCTTTTTTTGCACACTGATTGCGGAGACAAGCGGAAAATGCATTGATTGCTAGGGATGAAGCGAGGTCTTTGAAAATATGCACATGATTGGGTAGGGATGGTAAATTGGCCAGATGCTGAACGAGTATTCGAAGAGATGTTTCGTATGCAAGAAGCATTGTAGGATGGCAGAAATCCTCAGCTGCTGCGATCCATTCCTCGGCTGCAGAGAGATTGATTGGTGAAACTGTCTGTAAAATATTTGACAACTCCGTATAGAGACTCAATAGATCCTCTCTGTCCTTCAACTCCCTGGACTGGGTGAATAGAACACGGAGACAACCTGCAAGTAAACATAACGTCCTTGATCGTTCGGGATGACCAAATGGGCAAACGTCGAGGGCTTGTTTGCCTAGGATGATGGCCTCATTGAGGTTCATCATATCTCCAAGCCGGTTGTAACGATCAGAGAGATAGGTTGCAGCATTGTTCAACGACGTTGAACGATCTGGGTGCCCTGACGGGCGAAGGTCGAGGGCTTGTCTCCCGAGGACGATGGCCTCATTGAGGTTCGTCATTTCTCCAAGCCAGTTGTAATGATTGGAAAGGTCGATTGCAACATTGTACAAAGACGTTGAACGAAGCGGGTGCCCATCTGGACAAAGGTCCAGTGCTTCTCTGGAACGGACAATGGCTTCCTCGACGTCCCCTATCGCCCAAGATGTCTGTAACGATCCCCGAGATGAGTGGAAAGTAGGGTCAGCGACATCCATCGCATGTAGTGACCGGGTGGGCAACGATCTAGTGCTTGGCGATCAAGGACGACCGCCTCGTTAATGTAGTCCGTCCCGTCCCCTTGCTGAAACTTGGTGAATGCGGATTCTGCTCGTGAAAATATCTCATCGACTGAAACAGTGACCTCCTCAATGGAGTCCGTACGGACCTGAGCTTTCTCCTGCTTGATCCAACCAGACGACCACTTTTTGACTGGCACGAACGACATTTCAGTGCTCTTCTCGCAGACTGAAGAAAGTAAGAACCTTCGAATTTCATCTTGTCTCGCTAAAGGTTAACCTAGGAGAAACTGCTGGGATATCTGTATGGGCGGGGGGAACTGGAAACAAGAAGGTACAAGTTACACACGTTATATCGAGTCGCTAACCGCATAGCTTACATGCCATCCGAAAAGGCTAGTGACTGCTTCCACTCCCGTAATGAGTGTTCCCTCCTGAAAAGCATGGGTGTTTCTTTAATTTGGTTTATATGAGTTCGCGAGACACGGCTATGTTATATTGCTTGTAGGACAGGGAACGTGCTGAAACTTGAGCAAGAGCACTGTGCATTGGCCCGGGATGCGTCGGGTGGTGCTGAGCGCGATGAGCGCCTCGGGGTTTTTTCTGTGTGAGGAGTCTGAGGCTGAGGTGAGTCTGGAGTGCTTCCGGGTCGAGGTTATGAGGGTTGATTTGAAGGCGCGACAGTAGAGATATAGGCGCGATATTCAACGCTACCAGCAGCCAAGGCTGCTGCTGCCTTAGCATTTGTGTACCTAGTTCTACACAAACACACATTGTCCAAATAAAAGATATTCGAATTCAACCCTTTCCATTTTTCTCGGTATGCTGATTCTTTTTTTTCTTTGCTACCCCCTTCTTGTATCAGGCGTGCGGATTACGCTGGTATCGACAATCACGATTATTCGATAACTCAAGTTCTCCGTGAACCAGGCGGGACCACTATGATGCCATCATGATGGGGTCCCTTTGGCTCTGATACTGGAACGTAAACTTTGATTCCACAATACCTCAGCGTATCGTGTTACTGATCCCATGAAAACATCCCTTGAAGTACTTGTAAATCGATCTAGGAAGAAAGCGCCTTGGGAATGCATCAGTCAGTTACAGCGGTATGTTACATTCATGGAATCATGCGAAGTCATAAATTGGAGAAGGGTCGACTGATCGCATGAAGTTGACAACACTTAATCGTGGTAAGTGTATTTATCTTCATCCTCGAAGTGGAGGGCAACACAGCCCGAATTAACATGTGACTGACATGGACATCTATACGCGGAGACGATGGTTGTTGGGATAACTCTACATGCAGTGGTCTTCTCGAACCATGTCACCTAGTGAAGCGTTACCAATTCTTCGGAATTATCTCGTCAGTCACCGATGATCACAACCCATATACCTAGGACAAACCTTCGGCCGATGTAGGATGAATTGCAACAGTGTCATCCAGATCTTGTTTGCGCGCTGTTTCCAGCATATAAGTATGGATGTTATATTGACACACGCAAGGTTTCGAGACATACCACCCATTTTAACGGCCACTGCGAAACCTTGCAGTACTTCGTCGCTTCCCATTCCGATGATGTGAACTCCGACAACACGTTCTTCTTCACCCACAACGACAAGCTTGTAAACTGTCGGCTCCTTGTGATTCTCTGCGATCTGTGAGAAATAAAGTGCGCGGAATGATGATCTGTCTGCGATGGAACAGGTTCAAAAACTGCCATACGCAAAGAACCACAGCCAACGTACAGATCTTCACGTCCTTACCGTATCTTTCCAGTGCCTCCGGTTCAGTAAGACCCACGCTACCAATAGTGGGATGCCTGAGCGAGTTTAATAAAATGCCAGCACTCAAAAGGTTCAGCGTACGAGAAGACGACAGAAGGAATGTTCTCATATGAAAGCTTGTCATTCCTGAACTTTTCCGGGCCGAACAGTCTGTTGGAGAGTCGCCTACCGGCAGCGATAGCGACAGGGGTGAGCAGGGCTTTGCCTTGCACGTCACCAATCGCGTAGACACCCTTGACGTTGGAATTCTGGAATTCATCAACGACAACATCACCCTTCTTATCGAGCTGAATTCCGAGTTCTTCGAGTCCAAGGCCTTCCGTGTTGGCATGTCGGCCAATTGCCCAGATCAAGCAATCAACTTCAATCGTCTGCCCATAGTTATCATGGATTGTAAGAGTTTTTCCCTTCTCTCCTTCTACACGCTGGACTTTAGATTTCTTGTGGATCTTGATACCAGTGTGCTCCATCCATGGTGTGAGCGTGTCCTGTAGTATAGGATCGAACGTCCGCAAGACCTTATCATGCCGAATGAAAAGATGGGTTTCGGTTCCGAGTGAGCTGAGTACGCCAGCCAACTCTACAGCGATGTAGCCTGCACCGACGATTGCAACACGCTTGGGTTGTTCTTCTAGATCGAAGAATCCATCAGAATCGGTGCCAAGGCTTGCTCCAGGAATGGCATCATCCGAAGGAACCGTTGGACGCCCCCCGGTAGCAACCGTTATGTGGTCTGCATGTAGAGTATACTTCTGACCGTCCGGGCGAGTTACCTCGACGGAAGTGGGGGATGTCAAGCGTGCGAACCCGGCATGATACTCCACCTTCTCCTTGTCCAGATTATTCTCGTAGATGTTATTCAACCTGCGGATGTATGCGTCGCGCTGGGGCTTGAATGCAGCCCAGTTGAATTTGGGCTGAGGAACCCCCTGGAAATGGTACCCCTCGGCAGCATGGCGTAGCTTATCCGCTAGGTCGGCGGCGTGCCACATGATCTAGTAAGATGTCAGCACACTCTATCTGGAATCATGAACGATTCTCGCACCTTCTTCGGGACACATCCTGGATTATTGGAAACCGTGAGTTGGACGATATGTCGCAAGCGGAAGGGACCGCTCACCAACGTTCACACAGGTGCCGCCCAGGTGAGGGGAGACCTCGATGGCGGCGACTTTCTTACCGTACGAGGCGGCGCGGCGCTGATGGGAGAGTCAATAACGAAAGGGAAGACACCTAACATAGCTCACCGAAGAGGCGACACCCCCGCTACCGCCACCAATGCAGATATAATCATAGCGTTCATCCCGAACACGATCAATCGGTGCCATCTTGGTTGTCGAGGAAGTGAAAGATCTTGATAACTACAACAAAGCGATCGGATCAGATGGGTCCAGCTATAAAGATGACTGAATATATGTGCGTTACCTGGAGGAGTCGAGAAGACGCACGGTGAGCAGGGACTAATGAGGAAAACGCAATTTTTGCCACAGACGCTGTGGCAGAAATTCGGAAAGACGACTTTGGTGAAGAGAGATGGGTAACAACGCGAACCCGGAACATCTCCGCTTTTTATACGTCTCTTGTCAGCCTCTGTCAGCCTCTCCCCTTCTCTGTAGTTTAATGATCAATTTCGTCATCTCGGAATGGCATGTGACTATATCACGTGCGGAGTGTTAGTCACCTTCCCTTCAAGTTTGCTTCTTGATTTTGACTCGACCACTTCGTTGCACCATAACACTGCTATGGCGGATACGCAACCGGCGTGAACTGGTGACGCGAGCCTCCTTATGTCGTCGTATTTGCTGCGGAAGCACTCCTTGCTGATTAAGGTAAACGGGTAAAATACCAGCTCATGGCCCTTGGTATCCTGTGGGGTACGTCGTCTGGGACATGGTAGTACTTAAAAACTTTCCGTCTACTGACACTCTGTTGCTAGCAAGGCACACAGCAGTCTCACCTTGCGTTTATGCAGGTTCTGTCCAATCCATGAATAACACCTCAAGCCCGTTCCCACCAGGTGCCATCTAAGATTCGACGGAGAAGGGTCAAATTTAGCCAAAAAAAACAAGCCAGCCTCACGAAGTCCATATTAACTTGTTTATCATACGGCGATCAAAGGACTATTCCACTGTAACCGGTCCGATCCTTGCCCGATGATGCGGCCTACTAGGACAGCCAGCTTATCTCTTCTTTCCATAAATATACGCGAGCTAAGTCATTTAAAGGGATCACACACTAAACCTGCATGATATCTGATAAGCTCATATTTCTTGCCTCACCAAGTACCAGTGGCTGATGTGGCATAAACAGGTGATACTTTTTGCCCAGTATCCTAACGACATGCTGCCCACATCAAGTGTGGCACGCATACCCCGAACTCGCTGGTTTCTGCCACCTACCCTCGCCTGTGAGGACTTTTTTTCTCGTGACTTTGTCAGTGATGCATTTTATTGCAAAGCGCGATTTTTGCCCAAAATTATTGGGGTTCGGTAATGATTTAAGTCAACGACGACAATATGCCCACGTTGGTAGGTTAATTTGACTCTAGCATGGAACGCCGTCGGTCCAACTGACTACGCCGGAACCAGCTGTTAGACAGCCTGAGACGACTGTCATGTGATTGTCCATGAGACATGCCAAGTCATTTGGAAGTCATGTCGCGGAAAAAACGCGATGATGCATTCACATGATGCATTCTCGTGACCTTCAAATGATCGCGGTCCGGAATTTTCTTCCATGCTGGCCGACCCCGCAGTTGCGCCGAAACGCATGCAAGGCGCTGGTGATGACCGTGCGTTGATAAAAATGCGTCATCAATTTACTCAAAGATCCACGACTCGCCTTATCCTCGAGGTTTCCGCGCCAATGCAAACGCGAACGCGCTCCACTGGAGTGACTCCAAGCTAACGGATGGAAGACCCTTTGTTCCGCCGACTCGATCGCTTACTGCCAGTGGCTCGATTAGCAATCGTTTCTAGTCTCTGTTATGTCAAGCATTGGCACTTCAATCTCACTGGCCTTGGGCATTACACTTGCCTCATTTTCATACCTCGGTTGCACGGCACCCTCGATCGAGCACAGTGCACACAACGTCCATAGTTCTCAAATGACTTGATGCGGCTAGACCAGGCCGGTTAGTGCTTGTACCTCCTGACTTCATAATTAAAGGGGCTGCCAAGTTAAAGGGACTGCCAAGAAATGTGGGATGTACCAATGGAACCCTTCAGAGCATGTTTATGCGTGCTGTGCCTAATACTAGGCCCGCCAGTTTATGCCGTGCGCCACAACTCCGCTTGAGCGTCCGTTGCTCTGAAATCAGTGACTCTGATCTGAAAAGGGGGTTAATTACAATATCTCCGTTTGTAGGTCTTTTCCCAGTATTTGGGAGGGGGGGGGGGATGTGGTGTCTCGGATCCCACTCTCGGATGTAGAGCGTCCAAGATAACCTGGACCCACTGCGGAATCCTTCAATCCAGGTGATCCAGTGCACACAGGACTGCATTCTCCTCGACGCCTTCCTGCGCGCACTGTCAGAAGATTGCGCAGACTGAGCGAGTCAGCAAGGGCACAGGGATCTACGTCACAGCTTCAAAACATGTACGGCCTCTCGCCACGGTATGATCGAGCATAGAATGGTGGTGTCAGCGTACCACCAGAGACCGGACACGTCAATCGGGTTCGACGCAGTGTTGCATTCCAGATAGTTTCATGGTAAGTAGAAAAACAAGTGTCTTTCACGGGTTCGTAATGTTATTATCCTTTGAGGACTCAGTTCCGGCAGATCGCTGTTTGAGAGTCTATCGAAGGGGAACAAGCAGAAAGGGGTGTTTGAGGGTGAAGTACAAGCTGTTCTGACGTACGTATCCTCGGCTGCGAAGCAGCCGAACTCGTCGGGCGTCGCCATCCGCCGTGACGCATGTGCTATAGGGATATGGGATCAAGCTCCAAGTCCAGCCTGAGGCTTGGGTAACTCAAGCCCGAAATTAGAGCTTGAAGCTCAAACGGTTGACGTGCAACTCGAGCTGGCGGGTTACCGGTTAGTGTTGCATACTGTACGAACGTGCGTCGGACTTGAATATAACAGCTCACATTTTGCGATGAGCAGGGTGGCTGAGAGATCTAGAAACGGTATCTTAGACGACGGTCGACAGTATAATATCGGATGGTGTCGAGACCACGGATCCCATCCTGCGACCCTGGAATATGGCGAATATCCAATTATACGCTCGTAGGGTTCGCACGTGTCTGACCGCGGTTCGCTGTCGCTGACACGGCGGAGGACACGAATTAGGAAGATACACGTCACCGGTCACCAGTCTCAGCGGTACTGATCAAGACCGATTCTTTGATTGCGGTTTCATATCGTCGCAGAGAAGCCAATATTTCTCGGGAGACGCCGCCAATATCGCCCACCAAAATGCTGCTACTGTCGTGTGATGGAGGGCGTGAACTTTAGAACAACTGCAGATGGCATTCGCATGTGTCGTCGGTCAGATGTACATGTTGTGTTCTTGGCATAAAGGGCGTGGCGCAGACAAGTCCAACGCCACCGTCCTTGCGGCTTACCAGCAAGCTTCGGCTTTGCTAACTCCCACGAGGCCCGCGATGAAGAATCGGCCATATCCGGGAGGAAGAGAAGGCGTCAAGTTAAGAAACTAGGGGACAACAAGAAACGTAATGGGAAATGTCCAGCTTCTGGATTCTGAGCGGCGCATACTGGTACACACGGCGTGGCGCGCGATTTTGAAGGTAGGGAGCGTTCTGGCCTCCGGCCGCGTGCCCGCGTTTGCCTTGTCTTCATTTGGGGAAACAAGATAACGAAGAGTCCGAGTCTGAGAGTCTCAGTCTGTATTCCATATTCAACCATGCATAAGATATTGGAGCTGCAATACTAGTATGTACTTAACACGGGCAATATGTCGCTGAATATTGAATGACGTTGCATGAAATTAACTTGGCGAGACGAGCACAGCATTGCTAGAAACAAGGAACGGGAGCGTCATTCTCGTAACCGTGCATGAGAAAGCGACATGTTTGTCATGTCTGAATGTTATCGGATGAGCTGTTACCCGCGATTACGTTCTCCGAGTACATATACCGATTGCTCGACGAAATGAGTTACTCATGTGCGTCCGCGGCTTACGAATGAATGAATGGATAGCTGGATGGGGTGGGATTACCTGAACACGCACAATGGATGATAAATATGGTCGAGAAAACCTAATGGCTTGGGTTGGTAACGAGTAGCCATGCCGTTTAACAGCAAACGAGTCTGATCAGGTAAATTTTCGTGGGTGATATTCAGGGCAAATGCGGGTAAATGGGTAGCGCTGGTGAGGTCTAGCGGAAACCGAACGTCGTGGAAATGTATGAATCTTGATAAGTTGGGATGCCGTAGTCATCAAGGTCGTGCGAGCCGTTCGCAAGCTACCTATGTGGAGGAAAAATAATGGTGCTAGAGAAGTTGTGCGTCAGGAACCGGTTTCTTCCGGGATGAGTGACGGCATGTAGCATAAGGTTAAGCGCGCTGACCGGAACAAACCTAAACAACTTTGTGCACGTGCGATTGGTGTGACAGCCACGCTGGAGAGGACGGGTCCGAGTTATGTTCTGGGCATACTTGCAGAACAGTCACGAGAAGATCGACGAGTACTTGCAGTTGCTGGACGGGCCTCGTATTGAGAAGGAAAAGGAAGGAGAGAAGGAGAGATTTTAAGCGGGCGGCGGAAGGGTGTCTGACAAAAATAGAGTTGAACTAGAATCACCTCAGGTGAGCGGAGACTGCAGATTTGCACGATGCAACTGATCAATAATAATCGAGCTGAGTGTCGGACATCGTGGACGTTATGGGTGGTTGTTCCGAGGGCGCCGGGGAGGCGACGCGTCGCCAGCGTTGGTGACTCATCATATTTATGGTCGCAAGGAACCTTGCGGTCACAAAGAGATGGATTCTCGGATGTGGCCGGGAGGGGGGGTCTCGAACGGAGGGGTTGCAGGGAGGGTGGATCTCCCTCTTCGATCTGGGATCTATTACGGAACACAGCCCGATGGGGACCCCGGATATCGCTGGCGTGTAGGAGGCGAATAAATAGAAATAGAAGACCGTTTCTGTCCTTTGTCACCTTACTTATGGCTCTCGTCCTCCCTCCAACGCCGTTCTCTCCAATGACTACCTCAATACTTCTCCGTTCGTCCCCGACCTCTTCCCTTTCCCCATCTCCCGCATCCACTCCACCACCCGCCCTCCAACCGGATCTCTCGTCCTCATCCTCATCCAATTCCGACTCATGTCTCGACCTCCACCGCTCCTCCTCCGCTCCCTCCACCCGCCGTATACGCTTCGCCCCTCTTCCGGACCTTCACAGAGAATTGTCCGCATCGAGCGTAATCTCGTACGAGCAACCCCAGCCCGAGTCCAAACCCGCCACCCAATCGCTCCCTGCCCCGGTCGACCACCCCAGCGGTTTCGTCGCTCTCTCACCTTCCGTCTCTCCAGACTCCACCCTCTCGAGTGCACGTTCGACACCGACTATCCGCGTGTCGCCCAACGCACCCTCAAGAAATTCCCAGAAACCGAACTCGAGCATCCTCCGTCCCTTAGCCTTCTTGCACCGTTCCCACTCTTCCCTTCCCAACTCCTCTCCCCTCTTCCACTCCGCCTCTCTCCCCACTTCTCGTGATCCCTCTCCCTCTTCTCTTGCCCCATCGATTCCCAACTCCCCCTCCTCCTGGTTGTCAAAACTACCTCGATTCGCCACAGAAGACATTCTCACTGGCACAAAATCCCTATTCCGCACCCGCTCGGGATCAACGACTAGCTCTTGCCGTGCTCGTCCGTCGTCACCTCCTCCCCAGTCCCTATACCGTTCCTCCTCTACCAGTTCAGGTCCGGGTATGAAGCTGGGTAGTGGACAGCGTGACAGTGTACAAGGTTCTAGTCAATCGCGCAACTCTTTTTCCATCTCGGGGTCTGGCACAAGGAAGCGTCGCGCTTCTTCCTCGGCACTGTCACCTGGCGCTGGTGGCGGTCGGCATGGATCCTCCGTCAAAATGGTTGCCAACATTGCTCGTCCAAGCACTGCGCCAAGTTCGCCTACTATATCCCCGATGAAACACGTCAAGATGTTGAATGGCAGAGTGTATGGTGGAAGGAGATACGCCGGTGAGTATATGCACTCTTCGCAGTCCTGTGATATGATTGAACCCGCCGATCATAGCTCAAACACTCGCCAACCCTTTCGCCAATGTTCGCGAAGAGCCTGAGTTTGTAGAGTGGGGTTACGGTGGCATGGGTAGCGTGCATGCTTCTGCCGGCATTGGAAATGATGTGTGGAAAGGGCTACAACGGAGTGAACGTGGCGGTGCATTGCTTGCGAGCTCTTCTTTCGCTTCACCCTCTGCGTCAGCTGTTACCGCCGGTGGTGGCAGGGGCAGTGGAGCGCGCTCTATTGCCCGCCGAAAGATGTCGGACAATGTTCCGGCGTGTGGCATGGAAAATGTTGGTGCCGGTGGTGGTATAGACGAAGACGATGGTAGTGGTATGGCATGGCTTAAGAAGCGTCGTGCAGAGAAGGAGGCAAAGGCTCGCTTGGAGCAAGAACTCAAGTCCCAAGAAAGAAGAAAGAGCGGTGACTCAATCGATGCGAGCATGTATGCCTCTACCGCGTCCACTTCCACTTCCTTGACTGCATGCACATCTGCCGCATCCACAAACCTGACGACGCCTCTCACCTCCAGATCTCCAAGCGTAATAGACTTGACGTTAGCGCCGTCGCCTTCTTCGGGGCATTGTGACATTCATGCTGCGCCTTCAGGTGCCGAGACTGACCAGCAATCTTCCATGATTCCCTCATCTCCCACCACTTCTCCTCATCCCGCTCCCAAGGATGAGCATCACGTCCTTACCGCTGTCCGGATACCTAGTATCTCAACTTTGCCTCACAAACATAGCCACTTAGTCACTCATGGGCACACATCGTTGCCGGACTCACTCTTGCCACTCAGCAAAGATTCGCACAATGATGTTACCGAGCAAGCGGTGCCACTGAGCCCGACAGACACCGAAACGACGAGTGCGGGTTCGGTCGGTGAGGATGGAGAAGGGGAACAAGATGATGTGGATGATGAAGACACTGAGTCTCAGGTCAGCTGTCCGTGCACGCTAACTACTGCAACTAATACCTTTCTCGACAGGACATCAGGAGAAAGACTTCTGTAGGAGCCGGTGTCGAGAAAATCAGTCGACATGTGGATGTTGTCACGCGGTGATCCCATAAGGCTTTCGCACTCACATGTATGCGCATGGACGGCAGAGAACGGTGCGGAATTTCCAACTGCCACTCATGTCTCCTCCAGGCACTCTGCCGAACATCCACAAATTGTTCGTATCGTCCTCTTTCGAGCCAATGCGAACGGGGTTGGGGTATCCCTCGACACTCAACTCACCCACACTCTTGCTTGTTCTCTTCAGCGTCCTATTGTAGGCTTTCATGAATGACCGGCTGGAAAATATTGGGTGTCTGGTACCATAGCTTTCACTCACACTTGGGTCGTACCAGTTTTACCGTGCATTGGGATGCACTGTGCTCAGCTACATATTCATTTTCTGTCTTGTGAGAACCCCTTCTCCGATCACACTCGTATACATGCTTGACGCCGGATATTTCCAACGATCATCCAATCGTTCAATCCCACTCATCCATCATTTTATTCCATATATTTTCTTCTTTTGCCTCTCATGAGCCTGTCGAACTCTGCATTCTTGCCTTGTGTTACTCTGGCGTTTGACACGTAACCTGGTTCGTATTAATTTGTTATTAACGGCTCGTTGGACAGCATACACCCGGTATGTCATTTTCTTAGACCACAAACGCAATGTGCGCATTGATCACGGATATCTTAGGTCACTTGTCGCACATGACCTTTCTTGCTCTTTGCTCCCGTTTCAACTCTGGACAGTCTGCAATTCTTTGCACGCATCATCTAGTTCATGCATAACCTAAAGCATCGCCGAGTGGGCATAGTATCTAATGTATTTTCGCATTGCATGTCAAGCTGGTTTTTTGTTGCATACCCTTTTGTTCTGGTCGATAGTGAGAGCAGGGCGGAGCTTTTGAAATTTGAGATCTGGGCATGTTGCTAGTTCTGATCTTTTGGGGTGCATTTTATTTGATGGAACTCCGGGCAGACCTGATTACTATGATTGTCAACATCTTATCGCTCAGGTTGGTTTGATTGGTATCTTGACCATGATTTGGTTCGTGCCCAACCCGGAATTCATGAACCTCTGCTCAGTCACGAGTGACTGCCCCTTGTGGATTCATAGTCGATGGACGTTTATTGTGAATTATTTCCATAATCTTTACATGATGCAGCCCGACTAGCAGTTATGTCGGAGCTGAAGCGAAGCCAGGGTGATAATGGTCCCTGGGGCAAATGAGGGATATTGGCCATACGTGCCCACAAACCTGAGTCCGGTCGGGACACGCTCGACACTACAAATCAGATATCACTGACCCGATTAGGAACCGATGACGTCGGAACTGGCGCGTGTGGGGGCCTCGAGGACGAGCGATTGCGGAGCCAAGCCAGTCGATGCTGCGTCGAAGGACGAGGAAAGCACGCTGTATATGCCTAGAGCGCGCTGGATCGAGGGGGCTGACCGCTGCACGCGAACAACATCGCTGACGAACTGAAGAAGACTGAGTGCGTCGGATCATGATCAGTACGATCACCGTATCATAGGCCGTTATCATGCATCCGCGTCACGTACATGGGATCCTGAAACGTTCTTCATGAATATGGGCCAAGCCCATTTGATTGAGGTCCAACACCCGAGCAGAGGAGTAACATGACGGACTTGGCATGCATTTTTGAGCTTGGCGTTGGAAGCGCGTACGTTACTTGTGACTGAACCTCCGCAGCGTGCCGTTTTTACCGGCACATACATGATCGCCGACGCAATATGTTCGGCATTGAGGCAAGGTTGAGCAGCGCGGACCACGAGATCGACTTGGATTGACGTGGAAAGCCAGCTGGGGGGGAGGGAGCCTGAGTCACTTTTGGGGGGAATGCGGAAGGAACAGGAAGAAAAAGGAAAGAAACAAAGTATCAATCAGTTACGCAAATATCTACAATGTTTGCAAAATCTTCACGGCTCAGCTGACTCAAGCCAGGGAGGCGGACCCCTAGTCTCTCGTAAGTAAGGTTAGAAGACCTGTCAGTCGTATTCACTATTCTACGGACCCCCCATCGCAACCTCGAAAAGGACAGAGCGGATCGGTGAACTCCGCCTGAGTCAGGGGAGACCGCTCCCGAGGGGAGGCACGAACAAACTTTAGGAAATTTCGCTGGACTTCACTTGCCTTGGAAAGGAAGAGATAATATTGTCACACATCACTTTTTGTCTCCCATCTTCTCAGGCTCGTCGGGTTTGCGTTACTTCTCCCCCCATTGAAGCAGGGTTGAGTTGGTTCTCGACCGCTGCGGCCACGACGTTCACAAGGAGGACTTATCACATCTGGGTTCGCTGTTCTGATTTCTCACGGGCGGAGACAAGGGGGGTGGACCCTTGTTCTCCGCGAGGAGTCGTTCTTGACGACACTAAGCGGTATATGTTGTGGAAATGACAAGAAGTTGAAGATCGATAGCTTGTAGCCGAAGCCGCAGGTTGCCCAACGGGGGTGTAAAAGTGACGCCAGGCACAGACATGCAGGCACATGACCGTTCCAAGGCTTGGAAGGCCAAAAAATAACACACCAAGCAAGCTTGGCGGGGGGCTTGGTACTCACAAGGCTGTGGCCAAGAACGGAGAATGCTCAGGAATGGTGATATGTTGCCTGGCAGGTACCCTCAAGTTCCCCATCGGAGCATAGGCGGTTCTCGAACCCTGCCGCAAAGCTTGAAGCGATTGGCCCAGCCCGAGACGATGAACTACGAAACGGGTGATAACGCAGGTTGCTGAGACAGCCGGTCAGATAAGGACAAAGAAAACATCATTTCACGCCACCCGACGTATATTCTACGCGAGATTTCTGTTTTCTTTTTCTTTTCCGCGTAGTAAAATCCTGATCGTAACGAACGTGCGACAAGCAGTAAGTACATTTGGAGAAAGCCAGTCTGCAGCGAAGGGACTTCAGCCCTGAACAAATGGACGTGGACACGGGGTGAACACGGGGCCGCCGGAATTTCTTCGAACAAGGAAATCTCAAAATGCCATGTGGAATATCGATCACCGACAGAGGTAAGAAGTGCGCATGTGAGCGGAGACACGGAATTCGAATTGCAGGATGCGTACCATTCTAAGCCCCTTGCAATGCCTTTCAGATTCAAAACGGACATTCGAGTGTCCCAATGATGCACTGGCGTTCCCAGTAATGCCAAGAGACAGGCGGCAGAGTGGCCACATGATCAGTGGTCTGTAGCCAAAGTGGGCGATTCTCTCAAGTGACGGACTGGGTATTCTTCCAATTCCGGATATTCCTGACAAAGACTCTTGGATAAGGACCTAGGTCACCTCGTCATCCTCACTTGATTAGAATATGTGGGCTTGAAAGACGGTCGTGGGCAACGCCCAATATTTCAGGTGACGTGTACTGTAGTTGGTATAGGGTAAGATACAATGGGGGGAGATCGATCGGATCAGATATCGCAATCTAGGGTCGTAGGTGTGCATGGGAGATGACCTTGGCAGCCAATTCTAAAGGCGCTGCTAGGGTGGCTGTATTCGTGAACGATGCGTGCCAGATATTACGAACAAGGGTGGATTGGCGGTCGCGTGTTGCCCTTTTTGGACAAACTTGCAACCTGGCAAGCATTCAGGTGAGGGTATCAATGGATGATAAGCGGCGCAACCGTGGCTGGCTAAAAGGGTATCTGTTCGGATGATAACGAACCAGTGTGAATGCAATGAGTCAAGTGGTGCGCGGAGTTCGATGCTGAGAAAGCCGATAAATAGGAGTAAAGAATCTTGGCCTGATAAATAAAGTGACTGACCAGGGACAGGGAGAAGAATCAGTTAAAGGCAGCAGTGCAGACTCGCTTCGATCGAATACACCACCGTCGGAGCCACTCCTAGCACATGCCACGATGAGAACACTTCTTCACAACACGGCGCATGATGAGGACATGCGTCCGGCTTCGGTGCAGTGCTTCATACGTGTTATCGGCTATGATATCGCCTCTTTGGCGAAATCATGCGAAGAGAAGGCTACCACGACGGTCATCAGGGATGAGACGTTAGCCCGCGGTTATCCGCCCCATTTCCGACAAGGTAATTCATCGTTCAAGGGTGTTCCCTGATCCACACCGTGAAATGATAGTAATAATCCGGGATGTCTCTTCCTTCCTGTGAGCCCATAATGCCACTTACGCGTAACGGCATGAAGGCTCGTCCCGCCACAGTGCCAGCATATGACACACTGGGCTTATCTCTATCTCAAAGGAAGCGGTGTCAATAATACTCAATTATTTCGTGTACCTCATCGCTGGCCATCTTCATGATTGAAAATAACGTCTCACAGAAATGAATACCTACATGATTGATCCTCAAAGTGGTCAACATGCTGGCCGAGTGCCTCGGAAAGGGTATTTTCAGAATCTGTCGAGCTCGAGAGCCCAAGCGTGGCCTTTTTGAGGGGCATTGGTTCCAACTCGAGAAGGGCAAGGAAACCGCTTCCCCAGTCAGAAATGTCTTCAACCCTCGGTCTGTAGATGAAGGGAAGATTTGGGTAGAAGCAGTAGGCTCCTGCCTAAATAAATGAGGTGTCCAGGCGCGCCCGGCTCGAGGGGATGGTCGGTAGACAGTGACATTCTTGATCGAGCACATGTCGAGTGATAGCTCGGAGTATCAATAGCTTGAGATACTTGTACGCTAAAAATTGAATCAAGAAGTTTCCATAGCGTCCTGTTCCGGCTCCTGAAGCACAATCTGTTCCGGACCGTTTCCCCCTTGCCGTAAGCTTCGTTCCCCTCCATTGGCTTGCCTCCCGACTTTCTTAGCCGTCCGTGACGCTGGATCACGAACAGAGACATCTGCAGTAGATGGAGTTTCGCCTTGGCCAATGCGAATGACAACGTTCATCGTCGATTTTACACGCGTCCTGAATTCCTCCTGGGGACCGTCTTCTGCCTCACTCCCACTCTCGGACAACATCTCGTCGTGCACCTCCAGTGAACCCGTGAACACGTCCACATGCACTTCATCCTCCGCCCATGGTAAAATTGGGGGAAGGGATACGGCTAAGAGTGCTAGATGTGGTATGGCTGCGCCCATTGCGCAGAGTCTGAGCTCTTTAAATCCGTCTTCGACAAGAAGAGCCTTGCAGCGGCGGAGGTATGCGGCCAATTTGGTTTTGCGGGTGATACAGATGTTGTTCTTGCCCTCATGATGGGCGGAGCGTGGACCTGTGGCAGAGGACGCCGATGAAACGGCAGGAAAAGGTCGCTGAGGGGCGAGCTTTCGGATACGTGGACGGCGATTTGGGTTCGACCGCGCGTCAGGCTTCTTTGATGGTCCTGGTCGGTTTGAAGATGCCTCGGGAACGTGCGGGGTCTCTTTTTCTTTCTGGTTCCTTGCAACACCTGCGTTGTTCTTTGCTTTCTTTGCGCGGTTGTCCCCTCCGGCGCTGCTCTCGCTCTTTCGCTTGTTGCCCATTGAACTCGAAAGAAAGAATATCAGATCACGTAATCTAGCGACGACCCACCCTCAAGTTGGGCTTGCTTTGAAGGCGAGCGGAATTCGGATGTGTAGTCATAAACAGGATCAGTGTACGGACTTGTCCTCCCTCTCACTTTCATCCCTCTCTTCGTCTCCCTCTTCCTCCCACCTTCACGACCGCAGAAAAAAAAAGGGCCATCAATCAGAATAACATACGCCCAACATGAGTCAAGACATCGCCGAACAGAACATTCAGATGTGGAAGGTCAAGAAGCTCATCAAAAGCTTAGATGCGGCGAGAGGGTATGTGTAATAAGATCGCTACTTCCATCGACACACGATCGATCGTGCGCACGTTCCTCCAGAGCTGGGACATCCATGATCAGTCTGATCATTCCTCCAAAGGTACCTCGATTTTCTTACCATTTTCACAAGTTCATCTCGCTCAACTCCCGCCAATATGAACGCAGGACCAGATATCTCGTGCATCTGCCATGCTCACGCAAGAGTACGGTACCGCCTCCAACATCAAGTCTCGTGTGAACAGGCTCTCTGTGCTCGCTGCTATCACTAGTACCCAGCAACGCCTCAAGCTTTACAACCGCGTGCCCCCAAATGGTTTGGTTCTCTTCGTCGGTACAGTTCTTACGGACGAAGGCAAGGAAAAGAAGGTTTCTTTCGATTTTGAACCTCATAAACCGATCAATACGTGGGTTTCTTATTATATCTTTCGCTCCCTGCGGTCCGGCGTGCTCATTGACGTTAATCTTTGTCTTCCCCTCCTACTCAGGTCTCTTTATCTGTGTGACAATAAATTTCACACTGAAGCTTTGTCGGAGCTGCTGGAATCCGATTCCCGTTTTGGATTCATTGTGATGGACGGAAATGGAACCCTCTTCGGAACTCTCGCCGGTAACACGCGCGAGGTCATTCACAAGTTTACTGTTGATCTTCCCAAGAAGCACGGCCGCGGTGGTCAGTCTGCCCTTCGTTTTTCCCGCCTTCGGGATGAGAAGCGGCACAACTACGTTCGCAAGGTCGCTGAACATGCAGTTCAACACTTTATTACGAACGACAAAGTCAACGTCAGCGGTCTTGTGCTGGCTGGCAGTGCCGACTTCAAGACGGAGCTCAGCCAGAGTGACATGTTTGACCCCCGTTTGGGAGCTAAGGTGATCAAGGTGGTCGATGTCAGCTACGGCGGTGAGAATGGCTTCAACCAGGTGAGTATTCAGAGCGGAGAGTTTTCATCTGGGACACCGCTAACACAATGCTAAGGCTATCGAGCTTGCCGCTGAGTCGCTTTCGAATGTCAAATTTGTACAGGAGAAGAAGCTCATTCAGAAATACTTTGACGAGATCAGCCAGGATACGGGCAAGTACTGCTTCGGTATTGACGACACGCTCCGTGCTCTTGAACTTGGCGCCGTCGAAACACTCATTGTCTGGGAGAACCTGGATATCACACGATACATCTTGAGGAATGCGGCCGGTGGTGAGGCATTTTCTTTGCTTAAGAGACATCTACAATTATCACTCATCTCCCTCTAGAGGAGGTCATCGTCCACACCTTTGGCCAAGAAAAAGATCGCGAGAAATTCACAGACAAGTCCACTGGCATGGAAATGGAGCAAGCCGCTGAGTCCCAGTCTCTGCTTGAGTGGTTCGCCGAGAAATATAAAGACTTTGGTGCCAACCTCGAGTTCGTGACCAATCGTTCACAAGAGGGTGCCCAGTTTGTCAAAGGCTTTGGTGGCATTGGAGGACTGTTAAGATACAAAGTCGACATGGCCAACCTCTTGAGCCTGGACGACGATGAGGACGAGTTCTACAGCGACAGCGAGGACATCTGACTATTTCGTTGGCTCTTCGGAGCCCCGTTGACGAAGGGTACGCTCAGCGGGGCGGGAGATGGGGTGGTGGCGGCGGCGATGTGGATGTGGAGGGGAATTTCGATGTGTTTTGCAACAGCTGTCGGTCTCAAGGGTTGGGTGTGTGTGCAGCGCCCGGACAAGGTTAAGTGCGAATGGACCGCCTCACCCTTGGACACGCATCCATTATTATTTGAAGGTCAGTGCGATGGGTATGGGCGTATTCCGATCGTTGACTGGATTGCTCCAGATGCCTAAGAATAATTACTCTGGATAGATGTTGGTGCACGCTATGTAGCTCGCGATTTTGTAGTCTTAACCATGCTCTTTTGTTCCTTCCACAAGACAGCGCGTTACATCTTATTGTGACGTCACGCTAGCAGTACGACTGATTGGACGTCGTCGCTTTGACACCTCACCAGGTTGATCGCTCACATCGACCACAAACTCGTCAGCTTTAAGCCCACGTCCTCTCCCAGCGTATACAACTCACCTCACCCCCGCAGTCGAACACTCCTATATCACCAATATGGCTGGTGTGCACCACTGCCCCTATCTATTTGAACCCAAACTTATGCGATTCATTTCAGGCAGGAAGCGGGCTGCACCGGCAGACACCGCCGCCGAGAAGCGCGAAACTCGCAGTTCAAAGGTAGCCAAGACAGAAGGTACCAGGTCAGCTGGCAGAGCAGCCAGGGGCGCGGCGCGTCTCAAGGTGCCGTCCTTCATCGCTCTCTGCACATCTTTCCCGCATTTGACCACTGG
This sequence comes from Leccinellum rugosiceps, assembly GCA_038089755.1. Lineage (NCBI taxonomy): Eukaryota > Fungi > Basidiomycota > Agaricomycetes > Boletales > Boletaceae > Leccinellum > Leccinellum rugosiceps. Next base: position 32,595 of record JBBPLL010000096.1, on the reverse strand, counting down.
GTGGTTGGGCTCCTTTTCTGTTGCGTATGGCATAGACTTCCATGGCACACTCTGTGTTCAAGGCTCGCGCCGTGCCTCTCTATGTGGACATCACTACGACCGCCCCCACTGAGGGCCAAGAGTCTGCTACGGCAGATCCCGGATTTCTTGCGAACACGACGCTCATGCCAAGCACCTTTGCAACGGGGAGCTTTGGGTGGAAAGGGCACAAACGCATGGTGGTCGAGTTGCCGAAAGCCGAGGGAGAGGAAGATGGGGAGAAGGTTCATGTTACGTTGACGTACGTGTTCTGTCCACGTGCTGTGTGCATATTAACGGGTAGGCGCAGGATCAATGCGACTGTCATCGGCAGTAAGTATGTGAAAGAGGGGGGAGAGCATGAAGGGGAAATGGAAGAGGCCGGAGAGCATGCTACTGAAGAGGCATCCGGTGAAGCAGTTGAATCCCACCACGAGCAATCTCCGGAGGGTGAGGAAAAACAAAGCAAGGATAAACCGACAACTGGGGGAGAACAGGCTGAAGAGAGCTCGTAATTATTCTGATCTGTTTTCTTTTTTCTTGGTTTGAATGGTGTGCTGGTAATGTGTTATTTTTTTCGTTCAAGATAAAGAAGTTTAAAGAGTTCGATCCCTACCAGTTGTGCTCCCCAGGGCCGGTTCAACCATCTACTACACAGTGGCGGCCAATTTTAGGGCTCTTTCAGCAGGTTCTCTATTCTCATGAATCAGATATAATCGATGATCGATGGTCATTCTCAAGAGAAAACTGTTGGCGGATCTAATCACTTCTAGACTAGTAGAAGCAGGGGAACGTAACGCTCAATCAGAACCTCTAGTTGCGTGATCCGTCAATTACCCTCTGGCGGGTCGATCAGGCCTCATAGGCAGGGCGAAAGGGTTACACAGTAGACAAGCAATCGTTTCCCCCCACTCATGGCGGCCCGGCCGATGCCGCAGGGTGATCGCTAGCCAATGATCACATTTCCAGGACCACAATGGATTCTAGTGAGACGGAGTCAAATTTCGGGGTCCACTTGTCATATATCAGTAGCACACGATGTGGCGGCAGGTTCCGCGAACTCGGAGAAATGGGAAGGTTCCCATCTAGAACTATCACAACGAACGATGGTATCAAATGACAATAATCCGAAGTATAATTCAGTGATGAAAAAATCTGTCAACGTGTTTCATATCATCAATTGATTATCCGATGAGTAATATTGTGAGAATGCCAGACAGAGACACTTGGACGCACCCATGTGGAGCAAGGGTTGGAAAGAAGGGATCTTGTGGTCACACGATGGTGGTGGCAACCGAGCGAACATGAATTCCAGCGTGGCATAGCAATGCGGCGGTACCGGTTCTATTTGCCAATTAGGAAAGAAGTCGATATTCTAACCGTGAGTACCAATGCGGACAAAGAGAAACGGACGGTAGCAACGTAGACGGCGAGCAATAAACACGTGCTACACCGCTCCAACATTGGGGCTACCCACCCGAAAGAATCCATTGACGATGGCAAGTGCACATATTGTCTCGCATGTGTTGCCTTGAATTAAGCGAATTCTAGTTGCCCCTTGTTCATTGAACCACAATTTCCGCATCGGCAGGTCCTTCTCGCTGTTTGTTGTCCTCTTGAAGAATCTTCTTTACGAGCGAGCTCGATGGTACGTGGCACCCAAGGGGGCTTCCAAGGATAGACCACGAGCAATGAAAAGTCACACTTGGAAGGGCAGAGAGGAACTTGGGAAATCAGTACAGGTGGCACAGTCCGAGTCGTTGCCAAGGGCACTGGCACCGTCCTTGAGTCGCAATAGTCTGATTTCATGCATCCCCTCACATGTTTCAGCTGCTGTGCCATATGGGGGGCTGGTACTAAGCTCGCTGAAACTAGCAGGGCAGCGGTTTAGCCAGGAACTTCATACTAAATGGATTGGGATCCGGGAAATGATGGTGAAACCAAGTTTCAAGGCAGTAGTTAGCAGACGTACTGAAAATCCATGCATTGTATTCCTGGTACTACATGTCCGTTACCCGTTCAAACCTCGTTTTTGTTTGAGCTTTGTAGTTGATCAGCCAGTATGTGCCAATTCTGGTGTGATCGCCAATCCAAGGGGTCAAATGGTCGATCGACCTAAACTTGATGTCCGACTCACTCAGATTGAACTCCGGTCACTTCCCGTTCAGGAAATCTACCCATTGCCGAGCTCGGCGAGCCTGCTTCCGGTAGAATCATCATCCTCGTCATCCTCCTCCTCCTCCTCCTCCTCCTCTTCATAATCATCCCATGCAGCTCAATTTGGTAATTATCCTCATCATCTTCACCTTGCTTCTCATAGTGTCCACCATTACAGAACCACCATATTACCATCGCTACTTAAAAGGCAAATTTGTTCTGTATTCAATCATCGATATGTACTCATTGACAATGGGTCTAGCCGAAAAGGATAGCACTTGGGTTCGAACAGTACCCGGCTAGTCTAAGGCAGTTGCAACCATCTCACGAGAAGCTCTTGGAAATTGAGTGTTCCCAAACCAGTGACAGGATCCCACCCATGGGTTGCATTGAACCCTTCTGTACCGCAACCAGGATTCGAGCCCTCGACTATGTCATTGAAAGCACCAGCAAATTCGGAGGAGTAGATCTAGGAAATTGAGAAGGATTGAGGACGTCATCCCAAAGCTCAAAACTCACTGTTGGATTGATGAAACCGATAGGCCCTTTGCCCACAGCAAGTCGAGCATCATTGATCATCGTGAAGATAGCTCCAGTAACCGGAGAAGAACACGAAGTTCCGAAGACCAGCCCGAATTCACCATCGGACTGTAAATCAAACAGCCTGTGAGCACGAAAACTACCGAACAAAGTCTGTCACATACGGCAACGACATACTTCGCCCCGTTGGCTGAGATGTCAGGGAGTCCTCGAGACTGAAACACATCGTCAGCGCGCCTAAATAGGAATCCAAATACACTTGAAACACCACACCATTCCGGTGGAATTCCATATCGTCGCAGGGTAATCTGGACGGTAATTTGTCAGGTAATAGTCCACAGCATCCTTCTGGTACTCTGGCATCGCGAAATAGTTGCTGAATCCGCCTCCAGAATATATCTGATCCATGCACGCCATCTCACGCTCGAATACAGTTGAATTTGGCTTCATCATCGTAGCACCGACAGATGTGACATACGGGCAAGTCCCGGGGAAAGTGGGGTTGAAGATGTTACCACTAGGGGACAAAGTACCTAGCAGCTCGTCAGGAGATTGTTATTGAATATGACATCAAGTGAACAGCCGCACCATTGACGGTAAGACAGAGACCACCCGATCCTGCCACACCATCATCTCCTGAGCTATATAAAACCGTGACGCCCATGAGTCCGAGTTTCGCATACTCATCACACTGCCTCTTTGCGTAGAACGGAGTGAGGTCAGCCTCGTTGTATCCGTACGATGTCGAAATCACATAGGTAGGCCTCACGGTGCCACAGTCCTGAGTGCCTTTTAATTTGTAAGCCAAGGGTAGATGGCTACGAAGAGAGATCGACGTACCATTATAACCACCAGGTATGGGGTCAGGGTAAAGTGCATCTTCGTTGGGATCGTCACCACCATCAAAGGTACAATAACTGCCGTCGATGGCATCGAGGAAGTTGTTGAACGATGCACCCTCTTCGACGTGTCTCGTTAAATGTCTAGAGAGGATAACCAATAGGTATCTCACCCAAAGTATCACCGGTTTGGTAGAGCGTCACGGTTTGGTTGCCGGTGACCAGCGACATGCTATATTGCAAGTCCAGATTCGACTCTAGATTATAACCAGTACCTTGGAATGTAGTCTGTGGATAGCCTACGAATAAAGGGATACTTGATTAGCATGTAAACTTCACATCGGCCCGGAGGGCAGTTCTTACCACCGTCAATCGATACCAAATAAGGTTTCTTGCCAATAAGGTCAGTCGAGTAATTATGTGCGAACATTTGCAGATCACTCGGCAGATATGCATTTGGGGTATACTCCACTGTGCCAACAGAACACGTCAGTATCAGTCGAGCAAGGTCCACGGAGCAATTGCTGACCGATGCCATAGCTATTCTTGTCAGCAACATGAGGTACACGGAAAAGATTGTAGAGCGCCCGGAGACAGATCGGAGTGATACGTTCATCACAATTCTCCAGCTTGTCGATGGTCTCTACGTCGACCTTACCGCCCGTCTTTGGACTAACGACACTGACACCTGGTTGTCCGATTTCGTGAAGAGATGTACCAGACCGACGGGTCACCTTAATGTTGAAGTGCACAGAAGGAGTAACGAAGTCGACATGAGGCTGGACGTGCTTCGGAAGATGATATACCTCGCAAGCTTGTAATCATCTTATCAGCTCACTCGACCTCGACTAACATCTCGACTTACCCACGTGACTTTGTCCGGAGTTGTGTGTGTACAGGTTATACTCCGTATTCATCAATAGTTCCGCTTCCTCGACAGTTGCATTCACATGCATCCATCCCTTGGTGCGACTCAAGACAATCCGCTCCTCGCTGATACCGCTGACGATGAGCCAATTACGAACGATCTCGATTGCTTTGTCGCTCGGTGCAAATGTGCGTGCAATTTGCCCGGCAGTCCAGTGTTTCCCATAGGTTGGAGATTTGGGATGAGAAATGTCAAGAAGGAGATTTCCGATGTCTTCAATGTTTCTCTGTTTCAATGCGAACTTTAAGGGAATTGCCGAGGTCGCATCGTAACGTTTGGTTAAGCTCCAGCCTAAGGGGAGGTGAGTGCGCCTTTCATGAACATAGTAGGGGCTCGAGAAGGGATCTGCACTCGAAAGCAGGGCGAAGGAAAATGCCACAAGCGAGACGAGTGGCGAACAGCGCATCGCGGGACAGAAGACCAGACTGTGGGTATAGGCTGAGATGGTGTCTGCACATGCATCGTTTGTTATAAAGTAGAACGAGAAGGATCAACGGTAGCCGTTCAGGGGGAACGCGGAGCGGTGTGTATTGTGGCAATAGGAATCGCTCTCTCACGAGGGCTTCTCGAAGGTCTAGGACTTGGTGGTGCTCTGAAATGGATCTCAGTCCTCACCTGGTGATCCATACCCACCGGGAATTACTGTCGGTTTGTTCTATTCGGACACAGATACAGTTTCAATTGAACTGTTGCCATCGCAATTATTTTTGAAACCCGGACATGGGATGTGTGAGGCGGTAGCAGTATTCTCATTGAGTAGTAATAGCAGCTCACCTTGTTTCGACTCATGAACTCGGGTGCTCTGTTCTCAGAGCGCTTCGGAAGAGCGGCGAATCCGCAGAAATATTCAAGAGGGACGAGTCAAACCAACAACGCCAAAGGCGGCTGATAGGGAGGTCAGCAAGACACGAGGGATGAAGATTAATGCTGGTATCTGCCATGGCTTGAGAAGATTCGATGACTTCAAGCTCAAATGTGAATGCTCAGGCTTGCGGGGCAACGGTGGTCGTACAATGAAACAATGATGAAAGAAACCGTGGTTGCAATGGGTCTCGTGCCAACACCGATGAGTTGCCGGGCTACATGCATAGTAGCGGAGACACTTTTATCGTCCCTGTCGCCTTGCTTCGTCACTACATGGTTTAATTGGAAGCCTAGCAGCGTAGAGCAGGAGGTAGTTCCGAGTCCAGAATGATGGAAACCGCGCTTGGCTGTTCTTTGTCACGTAAGAATAATTCGGTTGGAAGTTCTTTCAACTTCTCCCACCACATCGAACTTCGTGTGACCCGCAGCTTGGTTTACGTGGAGCAAGTCAGAGAGACATTGTGAGTGGGCAATATCAGTTTGTTGTCTGCGAAGGACCACTAACCCAAGATGTCCTATTACAAGCATGTCTCATACATTCGAGGATAACAAGCGGCTTTCTCCCCTGGAAAAGGGCGAGCTGCCGCTGGCAGTTGTGCCTCCGAGTGTCAAGTGTCGTCGTAGTTCGTCTTCATTGATCACAGTGATCAAATACTCAATCCCGATCGTCTATCTTGTATACTGGTTGTCTCGCAACTCCGTGTTCACCTTTCCGCGTTCGCCGAGTGTGGAACACTCTCAGTCGACGTTACCTTTTAGCGCGAACTACGATAACCCCGCGTCCGATTTCAAAGATGACGTTTTCCCCTTGCGGCCACACGACACTTGGGATATATCCACAGACTTCCCTTACCCCAACACCCTTTCGTATGACGTTGAAGAAGGTACCTGGCTTCGCCTCGACATCCACCCAACTTCTGGCGACATTGTATTCGACATGGCTGGCGACATTTACTGTCTTTCAGCGTATTCTTACTCAGAGGCAAGCTTGTCAATGGGGATAAAGACCAAGGCCATCCCGGTACTCACAGGGGTACCGCACGACGCGGACCCCAGATTCTCTCCGGAGGGTGATCGTCTAGCTTTCAGGAGTGATGCAGGGCTCGGAGTTGACAACATCTGGGTCATTCCGTGGGCTGCCGCTGGTTGCTCTGAAATGGATGTCAGGTCCTCCTCCTCCATGACCACGGAGGCAATTGCCCAAAGGGATCATGATGCTAGTTTGTTGGCAGAAGGTGTCAGAGAGACCGAGGAACGGAGATTAAGGCGACTCTCGCAGGAGGGTAGATTGGCAGGTCTGTGTTTCGATACCCATAACATGAAGGAACTAAACTTCCTTGTGATGTATAGCTGTGCGCGTCACTAATGAGACCTATAACTGGGTATCTGATGCGCGTTGGCACCCTTCGGGTACAAAGATTGTGGCCACGAAATGGTACTTCTCCCAACGCTCCCTGGGTGCGGGTGAAGGGTGGGAATATGAAGTTCCAACCCTACACGACTTCAAGCAGCGCCGTGTGGATGTAAACTCGGGCAGGCGTCTCGTTTCCAAAGCGCTGCCGCTAGGATGGACCAAGGCTGATTATGTCGAACAGCAGATCGGTCATGAGCAGTTTTCTTGGTTGGGAAATGATACACTGGTATACTCAGGAAACGTCAAGGATGTCGGAGGTTCTTTTGAGTACTCAAAAGGTATTATTCATACCCTCTGTTCGTCGTCGTTTTTTTTTATTAACGTTTCTTGTGGAAGACGTTCACAAGGGCATTTATTCAATCTTCGGGCGAAACTTGACGCTCGGGGAAGAGGAAGTCCTTGTTGATGCTTTCCCCGGCGGCGCCAGTGCGCCCACGCTGTCTCGTGATGGGCGCACCCTAGCTTTCGTTCGTCGTGTTCGTGACAAAGAGGCACTTGTGCTCAAGTATGTGTTGTCTTGGTATAGGTTTCAGTCTCTGTCTTATTCCTACCACAGGGATTTACATACGGGTACACTCCGCAATATTTGGCACGGGCTCACCTACGATCTCTCTACGATCTATGCGCCAATGGGTACTTATCCTTCCTTTGCGTTTGATCCCTTCGACGAGGCTATTCTTGTCTGGGCCGCGGGTCAGATTTACCATGTTCCGCTTTCCTCCAACGCAGAAGGGGAACGCGTCTTGGGCGGGATACCTCAGTCTGTCGGTTTCCACGCACATATTGAGATCAAGCTTGCGGAGACTCTGAAGGCAACCACGGACGTCAGGGAGCTCGAGAGGGGTGAACAACGTCTTCATGCATTCACTCAGCTCGCCCTCGACGAGACAGGGACGCGGGCAGTGTTCCAAGCTGCTGGTGTTACATACGTCCAGGTGTTGGGATCAACATCCTCAGCACAGCGCGTACCTGTCGCGCACGCGGGAGCAGCATATTACTCGCCCTCTTTCGTTGGTGGGAATAACGATTTCATAATCCACGCACGATGGTCGAATACGTATTTCTCTTCCTTCGAGATCGCCGATCTGGCTACTGGCAACGTATATGATTTGACGGGCATTCCAATGGGGCGATACTTCAGCCCTGTAATCTCGGATGGACAGGGAGCGGTTCACACATTTGCTTTCGTCAAAACGAGTGGGGACCTTCTCACGGGCGATGTTGTCGCTACCGCCCAACCTGGCCTTTGGATTGGAGAGATCATTCTACCCACAGAAACCGAGTCATCCCATTCACTCCTCGTGACAAATTTACGGAAAATACGCACTACCATCAACCCCGATGAGGACGTGTTGAAGCTTAACTTCATCTCTGCCGACAAACTTGTTGTCCACCAATCTGATCGAGTTTTCGCTGTAGATTTGTCTCTCGGTGCTGATGAATCGGGACGTTACGAGGAGGAGACCCTCGCGAACGGTCATTCAACGGATGAGTTGGTATTCTCGAACGCTACTCGTGGCGCTGCCTTTGTGAACTTCCAGCAAATATACTATGCTCCAGAAGTAACCTCCTCGACGGACCTATTCAGTAAACCAGGCAAAGCACCAGAGGGGTTAGCAAGGCTCAGCTTGGATGGTGGACATGATCTGGTTGTGAGTGGTAATGGACAGGTCTTTGGGTGGTTCCTCGGTAAGATTTATGATCTAGTGCTTTTGCAGTGACTAAATCTGTCACGACTAGGCCCTTATCTGCATACATTACCCGTTTCTCGACTCGCGCAATGCTCACAGTCCATTAAAGGGGATACCCAGACATTTGGATTTGACTGTGTGACAGGTCTGCTGGACGTCACTGAAGTGGACGTGCGGTACGAATCCGAGGTTACGAGGCTCCGTCGTGAAGCTCTCGCAATCTCCTGTGTAGACACTGTTGCATTCGTGAACGCTACAATCCTCACCATGGAGCATGGAAACGTTCACCAGGACATAATCAGTGGTGGAACGGTTGTCCTCCGAGATGGCCTTATTGACGCAGTCGGGAAGGACGGAGATGTATCTGTTCCAACTGAAGCTCTGATCATCCAGACCGACGGCGGTGAGTGGCATGGGACATGAGCCTCGTAATTGATCTTACGCGATGCATTCGCCAGGGTACATCGTCCCGGGATTCATTGATGCACATGCTCATTGGTCTGGGACGCTCGTGAAATATCCCGCCACTTCCTGGGAGATGGAAACTTTCCTTGCATACGGGGTCACGACGATGCACAAGTACGTTGATCGGCCAGAGTCCTTCGCGGCGCTCCCTGAGTCCTTTTCTTTTTCAGCCCAAGCTTGCATAACTCGCTTGGCTTTGTTGAACGCGCCCGCGTCGAGAGTGGACTCATGGTTGGCCCTAGAATTTTCCACACAGGTCAAATTATCTATGGCGCATCCGATTATTCCTACCATCTTGATATTGCGACGACCCAGGAAGCAAAGGAAGCTCTTACCCGTATCAAAGCCGAGGGTGGACCAGCCAGTTGGTCCTATAAGAACTATAACCTGCCAGCGAGGGCGTCTAGGCAACGCTTGTTACTGCAAGCGCGCAAGATGAACATGGCCTGCGTACCCGAGGGTGTGAGTAGCTATCCTATGAATGTGAAAATTCGACTAACGAGTTGACTTGCCAGGGTATGAATTTCGACTGGGACCAAACGTACATTGTGGACGGTAAGTGCACGGTCGATCGCTTTCAATCATACCTCTGAACTCCCTATCAAGGAATGACGACCGTCGAGCATAATATCCCTGTATCGGTGCTCTACGATGATATCCTTACTCTCTATTCGCTGAGTGGAACTGGATCGACACCGACGCATATCGTTGACTATGGAGGACCGATGGGGGAACAGTTGCTCTGGGCGAACGAAGATGTCCCCAACGATTCAAAGTATGTATTGACATAGCGTTGTCGCATGAGCCTATCTGAATTTATGCAGACTCCGACGCTTGACGAGACACGACATCTTGGAAGGCTTGTCCGAGTCCACGAGCCGGCCGGCAAACTGTGCGCCTGTGTCACGAGTTTGCTATACAATCCCAGTGCTAACTCTTGTTGATAGCAATCGCGCTATTTAACGTCTCTTCGTCGGTTGCCAAGATGGTTCGTCGTGGGCTGTCTGCTCACATTGGAGCCCATGGAGAGCCGCCTCTCGGGCTCATGTATCATCAGGAAATGGCATTTGCCAAAGCTGGAGGACTGAATAATTATGAGGTTAATCTCACTTTCTCCTTTCACCTCTGCGAGCTTCTCTTAGAATTACTGTCTCACTTAGGTTATTCGTGCCGCGACTTCCGATGCGGCAAGGACTTTTGGTCTCGATGAGTCCCTCGGTACTGTGTCCGTTGGTAAACTTGCGGACTTGGTTGTTTTCCCGAGTACCTTTGATTTGATTGACGATGACATCCGCAAGACGAGGGAGATCAAGTTTGTCGTTCGGGGCGGAAGGATATGGGAGGCCAAGACTATGACGGAAGTCTACCCAGTGAAGGGAAGGCGAGAGATCCTGCCTCCCTTCAATGTTGAATAGTTTGCTCGAGATTGTGCCTGTCGTAGTAGAAGTTCATACAATAAGCAAAGCGCGATGACCGCGATCAAGGTCTACATATCGAACTCGAAGTCGGAATCCGAGTTATCCTTTCTCGGTGGTCCACGGATGTTCTTTGGAGTTTTTGCGTTCGTCCTGGTTGCTGCAGACCGCATACGCGAAGATGGATCATCGTCCTCTTCATCAGAACTATCTCTCCGCTCCTGTCCTCTCTCTCCGCGCTGCGATGGATGATCAGATGTATCAATGGCTCCACACAATGCTAGGATCGCCTCGAGTTCTGCCCGATTGAGTTATTAGTAGCAAATGGACAGAAACGGCTGAATCACCTTCAAGACGTCTTTCACGGTCAGCGCCCCAGGCTATGAGCTGATTTCTGATCTCTCCTTCCCGATAAACGATCAGCATTGGTATGCGACTATCGGGTAGATCTTCGATGCACTTGTTGCCAACGATGGACACGAACTTGGTTCGGGGATATTGCACAGCCAGATCTCGTAGATGATTAAACGCACGATCGCTCCGGGGAATGCTGCGATCCAGTTGGGCCTTAGGCTAGCATATGGAAGGGGGATCACTCACCCGTCCTTGTACAGAAAACACACCACGCCTGTGCCGTTTTCGGCCTCGGCGTCCTCCTCGTTGATCTTGCTCGCTTCCGTTACCTCCCTGGTGTAATCCTCTCTACCGATCGGATACACCCGGCCGAAGCGGGCACGATTTGCCGCCTTGCACTCATCGGTCAGTCGTTGGCGGTGGAAAGCTTCCACTGTTCGTAGAAGATCTTCGTCTGTGACGTCCTCCCCCAACTCGCGCAGCTCGTCCGCCGTCAGATCTGCAAGAGGTTCGTCAAGCGTCGGGGACGGAGGCGGCGATGGTGTGTGTGGGCGAGGAGGAAGGATGCCATGCTTGCGAAGTGCGTCGTTGCTGTGCAAATGAGGTGGAGACGGGGCGAAGGGGCGATTAGAGCTTACAATTCGGTGTCTTCGTTTGGGTTGACTGCCATGTGGAAAGGTAAGAATCTGATTTAGGAAGGTTGTATTCAGTTTCGCCGACTGCGACGCGGACTTGAATGCATCTCCGAGCGGTTGGCAATTTCTACTCCTTTACTAGCCTTGAGATGTACTACTGATCACATCTTGACCTGATCGTATCCCAGCATTCCCCCACTTGCCGCTCGCTCATGACAGTGACGTCCATCGGAACGACGACCACGACGACCCCTCACGGTCATGCCGTCACTGTCAATGAAACCATACTCCCTCGCAAGTACCAGGAAGAAATATTTCGGCGAGCGCAGGAGCACAACATCATCGCCGCACTCGACACAGGCAGTGGAAAAACCATGATAAGCATCCTCCTCATCAAATGGGTCGTCTTGCAGCCGAGCGCTATCGGCAAAGTCGTCGTATTTCTAGTCCCCAAAGTCGCCCTCGTTGAACAACAGGCAGAATTCATTTCCTCTCAGACCCCACTGCGCGTCAGAAAGTTCCACGGAAGTTTGGATTTGGAGCTCTCCGATAGGGCAAATTGGAAGAGCTCGTTTGAGAAGGCGGACGTGGTCGTCATGACAGGTGAGATCACATCGATTACTGGGCACCAAGGTGTTTCTTCTCAACGACCTACGTAGCTCAGATATTCCTTAATATCCTTACCCATTCACATTGGAGCATCAATAAAGTACACCTCCCTTCCCAATTCGTATTGACGTTCCGCTAACTCTACCAGGTTTCGTTGATCATCTTCGACGAGTGTCATCACACACGCAAGAACCATGCCTACAACGGCATAATGCGCGAATACTTTCAAGTCCATCACGCCGAGCGCCCAAAGGTATTTGGCATGACAGCGTCGCCCATCTGGAACCCCAAGGATGCTGAAGGGTCCTTGGCGACCTTGGAACGAAACCTGGATGCCACTGTCATCGCTGTGCGTGAACACGTCTCGGAATTGCTTGAAAACTCTCCGCGGCCTGTAGAAGTACGTGTCATGGTGATATAGTTGGAACTCATGTTCATCTGCCCTCTGCAGATTATTAAAGAATACTTTCCTCCCCCTGACAACTATCTTTATCTAAACCCGAGTCTTTGGGAAACTCTGTCACTCTTCCAGTCCGACATTGTCGATATAGCATGGGACAAATTACATATGAAGTACCATGTCACTCGGAACAGTCTTGGTCCTTACTCCGCAGACCTTTTTATATATCACGAGGTTCGTACGCGAGTCAATCAACTTCTTCTAGAATCCGACACATGCGATGATCGCATCGCAAATCTCTTCGACATCCAAGAAGACGGCATGGACATCGACGATCCGCCCTCGTGTCGGAACATTGCAGCAATCCCGCCTGCCATTGAACAGGTCGACTCCATTCTTTCTGATTTCAAGCCATTTTTTGAAGACTATACCGCTTCTCCACCAGCCGTGCCCATCCCCGTCCCGCTTGCTTGGTGTACTCCCAAGGTAAAAGCTCTCGCTGAGGTCCTTCTCGCATACCACACCCCATCATTCCACGGCATTGTCTTTGTTGAGCAACGTCAGGTTGCTGCTTGCCTTGCAAAAGTACTCTCCAAGATCCCCGAACTGAGAGGTAGCATCCGGTGTGCCGAGCTTGTTGGGCACGGCGGCGGGCACGGCACACGGGGCAAGGGAGGGTCCAATGGAAATGTAGCATTGGGGGTGAACATGAAGGGCATGGGATTGGCAAGGCAGCAAGATACGGTTAGGTCGTTCCGCAAGTCGTACGAGGAAGGGGGTCTGAATCTGCGTATGTCCTTTTTTCTATCACTTCGTGTCATATCGTTGATTCTCTTCGACCAGTGGTTGCTACTTCTGTGGCTGAAGAAGGCTTGGATTTTCCGGTGTGTCTGTCTTCGTCCGTTGCCTTTGATAAATCTCTAATGCTGGACCGCCAGGCCTGTGATCTTGTCATACGCTTCGATCCGCTCCATCATATGGTTGGATACGTCCAATCTAGGGGACGGGCACGGACAAAGACATCCACCTTTGTTATTATGGCTCAAGCTGGCCATATGTCGCATCTGGATCGCTACAGGACTTTTCAGGAAATCGAACCAGAACTCAAGAGAGTCTATCAGGCTCGAGAGAATCCCGCTCGTCCTGCTTCACCAGCATCGTCGTCAGACTCCGAAGAGGGCGAGTTGGAAGAAGAAGATCCTGAAGATGTCGCGGCGCGGGAACGATATATCGTGCCATCTACTGGAGCAGTACTCACCTACGGCTCTGCCATCGGGTTAATTAACTATTTGTGTTCCCTGATTCCACATGACGTCTACACTTCTCCCCCCATGCCCAAGTATAGCGGCGATTATATTGCTGTCCTGGAACTTCCATCAAGCCTCCCTCTCCCAGTTGATCATCTCATATATCGAGGGCCTCCAAGGAACTCGAAGCGTGAAGCAAAGCGGGCAGTTGCGTTCTTGGCTGTTAAAGCTCTCCACAAACTCAACGTCTTTGACGACTACCTTCTTCCCTCCACGGGCTCCAAGGGAAAAAGTGAATATGATGCAGATGGTCGCAAGCTTCTTGATGTCTCTGGTATCCCGGATATCATGAACGTCCTTATACAAGACCCATGGACCCTAGGTCCAAGATTGCGAATGCATGTCATTTCAATTGATGGAGAAGACTCCGCTGGACTCATCACAGGTACTGAACTACCGCCACTCGAACTTTGGAGTGAAGGCTACGCCGTTACGATGCGCTGCACGGATGAGCTTGTATTCCCTCCTGAGGAGGAGTGCGAAACTCTCCACATGCTTGAAGAATTTACCAAGATGGGCATATGGTTCTGTGTCTCCGGACGTCCAATTACGCTCCCTATCACATGCTTCCTCGTCCCTCTCACGGAACACAACTGCATTGATTTTGAGGCGGTGCAACGTGTTGTTCAGGAACCATACGGGACGTATGACTGGGAAGGCATTTCCGAGAATGACTTGGGTACAAGAATGGTTATGAACTGTAATCTCTATGGCCGTGCGCAGATTCTTCACAACATAAGGCATGATCTCACCGCACTATCTGTACCACCCCCGGGCTCGCGCGAGGCTCCGTTTGCGACGTACCACGAGTATTTCATGCAAAAGTGGACTAGAAAAAGCCGCGAAGCTTTCGTTCCGACTGATTGTCCGCTTATTGAGATCCACAGTCTTCCTCGTGTTCCCTCCGGTCTCTATCGACCCGCATCCAGACACCAAGCTGTCGATAAATGCAAACGTCATACAGCACCGATCGGGTCAATCGTTCCACAAGGGGCGTGTAGGCTCGTTCACTTTTCCCGGCCGGTCTACCGGTCTTTTCTATTCCTGCCTCGGATTTGTAGGCGCGCAACGGATCTCTATCGGGCGAGAGAGGAGCGTGTACAACTCGGATTACCCGCGATCAGCGATGACCTTCTTATCGAAGGATCTACTCTCCCCACCACCAACGCGGCATGGAACAACCAACGTTTGGAGACTTTGGGCGACTCTGTGCTCAAGCTCACGTGCACAGTGCATATCATGAACAAGTTCCCCCATCGGCACGAAGGACAACTTTCTCAACTCCGTCAGAGTAGCATATCGAATCGCACTTTGTTGGCGCGTGCCAAAGCTATTAACCTCGAGAGGTTCCTCACATGCGAGGCTCTGAGCCTGCATGTATGGAGGTATACAATACCCGAGGATTCAGATATAGTAGATTGCCTAACGCAGGCAAAGCATACGGTGCGCAGAGAGTTTCCCCGTCGAAGCTTGCAGGACTGCATGGAGGCAACTCTCGGAGCGGCATTCCTAACTGGAGGCATTGAAATGGCATTGCGGGCTGGTGACGTGTTGGGGTTGTCGATGGGCGGGCCTCTCCCATGGTCACTCCGCTACTCTCGACCCCCAGAGCCTTCCCTTATACCACCGATTTTTGCAGATCTACAAGCTTCAATGGGGTACGAATTCCATCGTGGCGAGTTACTTGTCGAGGCAATCACACATCCATCGTTTACAACGTCGGCAGGATCGTCTTATCAGCGTTTGGAATTCCTCGGCGATGGTGAGGTCGACCCCCGCGGCAGTCCTTCTGAATGTTCACTTTAAATTTAGCTGTGATTGACCTGGTCGTAATGTGTCATCTTTTCCAAAGATATCCAGATGCTACGTCTGGTCAACTCTCCGCCGCTCGTTCCCGTGCCGTCTGTGGACCCACTCTTGCGTCCATTGCTGTAAACCGTCTTGGGTTACACAAACACCTGCTTATCAACAACGTGGAGCTTAACACTGCAATCACGCGACACGTGCCCCTCCTGGAGGCCCTCTCGCCTGAAGATGCAATTCTCAAGGGATGGAAATATGACCCTCCAAAAGCACTGAGCGACGTGCTGGAGAGCCTTGTCGGTGCAGTCCTTGTGGATAGTGCCTACAACTTCGAGAAGACCGTTTCAGTCGTGGAAGTGGTGATGAATGAAGTGTTGGAGGTGCTGACAACCACTCTTCCTCGAGATCCCGTGTCGGAGTTAATGGTCTGGGCTGCTACGGGAGGTTGCAAGAGGATTGCGTTTCAGCAAGTATTTCGTGGCCACGCATTAATATGAGCTGACAACTTTTCCGTGCAGAAAAAGCCAGAGTAATGCAGAACTCCGACGAAACGATAGTGTTTCAGTAATTGTTCACGAACTGGTTGTCACAGGACCCATTACAGCGAGCAATCTTTCATTGTCAAAAGGTCTCGCCGCTGAACGGGCACGCGCTATCCTGAGTGACCCCAATCACGAGATGAACCTAACTCGTTTATGTGACTGTCGGAAAGCAGCGGAGGAACGGATGAACATCTGTACCGAACCTCCTATTGACCAGGCAAGCCAGAAAGTCACTGACGAGACAGAGGAAGGTTTTGCATCCATCGCGAAGCAGAAACTAGACGAGGACTATGTCCCTCCCACCGGCACTGCTACTGCAGAAGTGGGGGATGAACTCGATGATGAGTCAGTCCCGACCAAAGTCTGAGATGGGTAGGTGTGTTACCCAAGATCCTTGGGATGAACTGCTGGCGATCCTTTGCTCCACCGCGAATGATTGTTAGCGGTTATTTCCATGTTTCTTGCACCTCTTTCTTCTCATTCTTACCACATGTATTCCTAGCCATCCATGCTATTCGGATATGCACCATAGATGTTGGGGTTTCCCCATGTAATATGTCATGTGAGCTGAACAGCGTCGATCAGGATAGTTTTACAGTATTTCTCGGTGTACACTACCCTTGCGCATGCAACCTGATTGCAATAGACATATGCGGAAGTTGCGGAGTGTGTCCCCATCAAAGTTCGACTGTCAAACAGAACCAAACAACAATACCACTTGAACTCCGGCATACTACATCGGGTTCCAGTCACTGTCGTTAAACTTCAGATACTCACTTCCTAGTGTCATACATGACCATGGGAGACGAATATCCTTCGTTGTTCCGTATGGCACATATTTCGAGTGCATTCGTCGATAGGCTAACAAACAATTTAGGCTCGGAAGAGATGAGCTTGGTACAGCTCTACATACCAACCGAAGTAGGCCACGACACAGTTGCTGAGCTTGGAGAACTCGGAAATGTTCAATTCAAGGATGTTTGTATTCTGATACTGCTCTCTTGATTTCCGCTAATGGGCTCTTCCGCAGTTGAACCCGACTGTCAATCCTTTCCAGCGCTCTTTCGTCGGTGAAATCAGGAGATTCGAGGACATGGCTCGTCGTGTTCGTTTTTTCGCTTCCCAGATAGAGAAGGAAAAGGATGTGATATCAATTCGTCCCCTTTACGATTCGGCTCCTCTTGTCACTGTGGGACCAAGTGC
Source organism: Leccinellum rugosiceps (assembly GCA_038089755.1). Taxonomy (NCBI): domain Eukaryota; kingdom Fungi; phylum Basidiomycota; class Agaricomycetes; order Boletales; family Boletaceae; genus Leccinellum; species Leccinellum rugosiceps. Next base: position 15,411 of record JBBPLL010000096.1, on the reverse strand, counting down.
GGCCCACAATATTGACGAGCTTGACGTCACCTTGGCGGCACAGGAGACCAGACTTTTGCAGATGAACGAGAGCTACAAGCTACTTTGCGAACGCACGAAAGAGCTCGTTGAAGCGCGCTATGTCTTGAGGGAGACAGCGGGTTTCTTTGACAAGGTAAGTCACCTGGATGATTATCTATATTTTTTATTTACTCGATGTCAAGGCCGAAACACAACACACTGATATCCGGACATCTTTTGACGATAGTTCCGCTCCTCTTCTTCAGCATGACGAGCGCGAAAACCAGTATTCGTCAACAGTCCAGTTCGATTTGGAGTATGTCCAGTTTCTCCTTGTTTATTTAGTTTTTTTTTGAAACCTGCTCCAGGTTCGTTGCGGGAACTATTGATAGAGCCCGTATCCCAACATTCGAGCGCGTACTCTGGCGTGTGTTGCGAGGAAATCTTTATATGAACCACACGGACATCACGGAACCGTTTGTTGACCCTGCGACCGGGTCTGAGACACGCAAGAACGTATTCATTATTTTTGCGCATGGTGATGCATTGCTAGCAAAAATTCGCAAGGTTGCCGAGTCAATGGGTGCTACGTTGTATCCCATCGACCCTAATACTGACAAGCGTTCCGACTCGCTTCGCGAGGTTACTGCTCGTCTAGAAGACCTCCAGACTATCGTCTACAACACCGAAGTTACCAGGCGCACCGAGCTTCTGACAATCGCGGAGAATCTCGCACGATGGCAGGACGTTGTCCGGAAAGAAAAGGTCATCTATGAGACTATGAACCTTTTCAACTATGATGTGCGGAGGAAGACTTTGGTTGCTGAAGGATGGTGTCCCACGAGAGATATCGGCAGGATACAAGATGCCCTTGGGCATGCTACGGCACGTCATTTCCACAGTATCATGTAGCAGGTCCTATAATCCGCTTTCTAGGAGGCCTCTGGGACTGGAGTTGTGCCAATCTTGCACGAGCTTCACACCAATAAGACGCCGCCTACATTCAATAGGACAAACAAATTTACGGAAGGGTTCCAGAGTATCATGGACAGCTATGGAATCGCCACTTATCAGGAAGTTAACCCCGGGTTGTTTGCCATCATCACCTTCCCTTTCTTGTTCGCAGTGATGTTTGGTGATATTGGTCATGGTCTGATCATCTTATTCGCCGCTCTCTACATGATCATGAACGAGAGGAAGTGGGCAAAAGGTGGCCTCGGAGAGGTATGTTCTAGATTTGAATAGGGTCCCTAACTGACTTCCTCGCTTCAGATCGCAGGGCTATTCTTCTTGTAAGTCACACAGGTGTATCATGGAATGCGCTAACATGCATGCAGTGGGCGATATATCATTTTGTTGATGGGGCTATTCTCGATCTATACCGGCCTCATGTATAATGACATATTCTCCAAGTCCCTTCACATCTGGCAGTCTGGATGGGAATTTCCAGAAGGCAATGGAGCGACTATGCACGGTGTCTCGAATGGGCATATTTATCCCTTCGGGCTGGATCCAGCATGGCACGGTGCAGATAACGGTCTCGTGTTCACGAACTCATACAAGATGAAGATGGCGATTGTTCTTGGGGTGATTCATGTATGTGCCTAGCCGGTGTCACAGCGTACGGCCTTGACTGATGCGCATTTTAGATGACGTTTGCCTTGTGCCTCCAGGTTCCCAATCACATCAGGTTCAAGCGTCCATTGGACATTTACGCCAATTTCATTCCTCAGATGACCTTTCTCCAGTCGATCTTCGGTTACCTGGTGGTCTGCATCCTTTACAAATGGTCGATCGACTGGTCAAAGGCATCGACTGAACCTCCGTCATTGTTAAACATGCTGATAGCGATGTTTTTGTCGCCCGGATCGGTCGATCCGAACAGTCAACTATATCCCGGACAAGGATTTGTACAAGTTGTGCTGCTTCTGCTAGCTGTCGTTTGCGTTCCTTGGATGCTATGTATGAAACCGTACTTCCTGTGGAAGGAGATGAAGCAAATTCAGGGCCAAGGGTATGTGGGGCTCGGCCATCACGATGGTCCTCGCGAGAGCTCAGACGAGGTTCTGGAAATTGAGGAAGAGGGTAATGGACGGGTGATTGTTGAGGAAATGGAAGAACACGTGAGTAAGGCATTGTTATTTGCGTGCTGCGTCGTTGATAGGCCTTGTCAGGAATACCACGACTTTGGGGAGGTTGTCATCCATCAGATTATCCACACTATTGAGTTCTGTTTGGGTTGCATCTCACATACGGCCTCGTACCTCCGGTTGTGGGCACTCTCCTTGGCGCACGCTCAACTATCTGAGGTTTTGTGGAGCATGACGTTAGAGGGTGTTCTGGGAATGAGGGGAATCGTGGGCTTCATCGTGATCACCTTTACGGTTGTGATGTGGTTCATCCTGACAGTCGGTGTTTTGTGTCTTATGGAGGTGCGTATCTCGATGAACGTGTGTTGGACATCTGACTTACCTGATTCAGGGGCTGTCGGCGTTTTTGCATGCTCTTCGGCTCCACTGGGTCGAGGCCAACAGCAAACATTATGAGGGAGGGGGATATGTAAGTTTCGTTATCAGCAACGTGTGACGCTCGTGCTGATTACCCACGGCCAGGCTTTTACGCCGTTGAGCTTTGCGAAGCTAGATGAGAAGGAATAGTTGCACATCATGTCGTTATCACATTGCACCAGTGTAGCGGGCATCAGACATTTTTACTTCATGTTAACGAGGCTGTCCGGTCCGCACCGCTCGCATGCACGGGTTTCGCATTTTCAAAGTCCGAACGCCTTCCCCATATATTTACCGGCTATTCGACTGATCTCTTTTCTCCATTCCCCGTTCATTCTCTCTTTCTGATAGAGGTCTGTTCCCTACCGAGATCGCTGTCGCTCATCCCCTGACCTCCTCCGAGGCATTATAGATCATAGAGCGTAATAGAGCTTTGCTTGTTTTGCATTTTCTTGCATTTCGCACATAGAAGAAAAATTTTACGTCTATACTTTCACTCAGGTATGTGCACGCGCGCAAGTATGCTCTTCCATGTCTCATCTCTCTTAGACCTAAAAAATGCCTGCTGTTACCGCAACCGCTGCTGCTATTCCTTCTCCCGCCTCACTCAAGGGCGCCGTCGACGGCCAGGTCGACATTGCTACCCTTTTTGTCTCTGACAAAGCTTCTCGTGAGACTGCTGCAAAGACGCTTGCATCTGCCGTGCAGAACGACGGACCTGCCGCGCTCAAAGCTGTTGGTTTCACTGAGGCCGTTCTCACGGCGCTTTCTGACAAAAGATCCCCGGCCGCCCGGGAGGGCGCTGCCGGTGCTATTGTTACCCTGGCCAAGGCAGGTGCAACAAAGGCCCTCGAACCCACTTTTGTCGAATCCGGCCTCTATGCCGCCCTGATCGAGGGCTTCGCTGACAAGATGCCCGCTGCCCGCAATGCTGCAGTGGAAGCCGTCCGGGAGTTCGTTGCCACGGTGAACCCATGGGCTGCTGCTCTTCTTCTCCCCGAACTCCTTAATCAGATTAAAACGGCCGGGAAATGGCAAATCAAGACTGGCGCTCTCGTTGTTTTGAACCAGCTCGTTGTCAGCGCTCCTGTTCAGGTTGCTCGCCTCATGCCTGATATTGTACCCGTTCTCTCTGAGGCCATCTGGGATACCAAGGCTGACGTGAAGAAAGCCGCTCGCGATTCCCTCGAAAAGTCTTGTGCTTTGGTTTCCAACAAGGATATCGAACGCTTTATTCCCGCTCTCATCAAGGCTCTGATTAATCCGGTCGAGGAGGTCCCTAATACAATCCAACTCCTCTCGTCCACTACATTCGTTTCTGAAGTAGATTCTCCTACGCTCTCCCTCATGGTTCCTCTGTTGTCCCGTGGTCTTAATGAGAAGCTCACCGCCACGAAACGCAAGGTCGCGGTGTAAGTGAATCACAGTCTATCTGATCGCATCAATGTTGATAACGGTTACTTAGCATCGTGGACAACATGTCCAAACTGGTCGACTCTCCGATCACCGTTCGCCCCTTCCTACCTAAGCTCCTTCCCGGCCTCATTAAAGTCGAGACTTCGATCGGTGACCCTGAGGCACGTGGCGTGGTCGGCAAGGCGATTGCGACTCTTCGCCAAGTTGGCGAAGTCCCTGAGGGTGATGGAACCAATCTCCCCCCTCTGAAGGTCGCCGAGCCCTCGCAGTTGACTTCGTCCCTCTCTGTCGTCTATAGAAAGCTTGGTGCGAGTGCTCCTGAGCTCACGGATGCTACGGTTGTCTATGTGTCACGCCTCGCCGCGAACTTGGTAAATGCCAAGAACTTCGATGTTTCGGAGTGGGGTTCTCTTGCCCCCTACCTATCCTTCGTCGCTCCCTCCCCTGATCCCGCCTCCGTAACAGGAGAATGGGTTGTTCGTTCAGCTGCTTCAGGCGATGACGATGACGATGCTCCTGACGATGAGGAAGAAGGCGAAGACTTGTGTAACTGCCAGTTCTCCCTCGCTTACGGTGCTAAGATCCTTCTCAACACCGCCATCCTTCGTCTCAAGCGTGGCCACCGTTATGGTCTTTGTGGAAAGAACGGCACTGGCAAGTCCACCTTGATGCGGGCTATCACCAACGGTCAAGTGGAGGGCTTCCCTTCCCCCGACGAGGTCCGTACCTTCTACGTCGAACACGATATCGACGGCAGCGAAGCCGATACTTCTGTCCTGCAATTCATTCTGTCCGACAAACGTGTCCTTGCCCCTGAAGCGGAGATTATCGAGACTCTCGCCTCGGTCGGTTTCAGCGACGAGCGTCAGAAGCATGCAATCGGCAGCCTGTCTGGAGGTTGGAAAATGAAACTTGCTCTTGCCCGCGCAATGCTGTTCAAAGCCGACATTCTTCTCCTCGATGAGCCTACTAACCACTTGGATGTGGTAAACGTCGCGTGGCTTGAGAAGTATCTCATCTCATTGAAGCACTGCACATCTAGTACGTATTATCCGCAGCTCAAGTGATATGTCTACTCATTCCGTTCCTAGTCATTGTGTCTCACGACTCTGGGTTCCTCAATAACACCATCACCGATGTTCTTCACCTCAACCGATTCAAGGTTCGGAGATACCGTGGCAACCTCGAGGCCTTTGTGAAGCAAGTACCCGAGGCCAAGTCGTACTACACCCTTGAAGCTGCTGAGGACTATAAGTTCAAGTTGCCCGATCCTCCTCTCCTCGACGGTGTCAAGACCAAGGAGAAGAGTTTACTTAAGATGCGGAAAGTTGGCTTCCAGTATCCCTCGCAGCCCGTCCAGCAATTGTACGACATCAGTCTCCAAGTCTCCCTCTCCTCCCGTGTTGCTGTCCTTGGCCCTAATGGTTCCGGAAAGTCGACATTGGTCAAACTCCTCACTGGTGAGATGGAACCCAACAAAGGCGGTGAAATCTGGAAACACCCTAACTTAGTCATCGGTTACGTCGCCCAACATGCATTCCACCACATCGACCATCACCTCGACAAAACGCCCCTCGAGTATATGTTATGGCGTTACCAGACTGGCGAGGATTTGGAAGAGATGGGTAAGGCCTCTCGTCAAATCACCGAGGTTGAGGCACAGAAGATGAAGGATGGCGCTCTTTACATTCACGAGGGACAAAAGCGACTGATCGACGAGATCACTTCCCGCAAGAAATTGAAGCAATCATACGAGTACGAGGTCTCTTTCAAAGGTCTCAGCTCATCCGAGAACCTCTGGGTCCCTCGTGACGAGCTCATCAAACGTGGCTTCGAGAAGGTTGGTTGTGTCTAACCTGTTGTTCGACGCGATGTTGAAGTGTTCTTTTACAGAAAGTCTTGGAGGTTGACACGCGCGAGGCTCAACGACTTGGTCTGCTTCGTCCTCTCGTCCGTCGTGAGATCGAGAAGCACTTTGCTGACTTTGGTCTCGAGGCCGAGTTCGTGTCTCACAACACCATGCGCGGGTTGTCTGGTGGGCAAAAGGTGAAGATCGTGCTGGGTGCCGCAACATGGCGCCGTCCTCATGTTATGTGCTTGGATGAGCCTACTAGTACGTTCATTCTCCTGGAGTAAAAATGCAGCCTACCTAACACTATACAGACTACCTTGACCGCGAATCATTGGCCGCCCTGATTGAAGCTTTGAAGGTCTTCGAGGGCGGTGTTCTCGTGATCACTCACAACAGAGACTTCTCCGAGTCTATTTGCACTGAGTAAATGCCACTCTCCGCTACTAGGCGTGACATCCTCTAATGGATATTCTCTAGGGTCTGGGCCATGCGCGATGGTCACCTCGAGGCATCTGGCCACAACTGGGTTGAGGGACAAGGATCTGGCGCTCGGATTGACAAGAAGGAGGGAGAAGAAGAAGACCAATATGATGCTATGGGTAACAAGATCGACACCAAGAAGACCAAGAAGCTCACCTCTTCCGAGCTTCGTAAGGTTAGGCTCGATTTGAACTTTACTCTATCATTCAAGTTCGCTGACTGTGACTTACCTCTGCAGCTGAAGAAAGACCGTATCGCGCGCAAAAAGAGAGGTGAGGACGTCGATGACGACGAACTCTGAGTGGTGTTTATACCCTTGTATCACTTTGTACTGTCTGTGTCTCTTGTTCCTTGGTCCACTGTCTTCCGTACCCTGTCACGATTATCGTATACTACTAGAATTTATTATGATCTTTCACGATGTTTTGGTTTGTAGTATGCTGTGTAACTGCGGGTCGAAGGGTTTCATGTTTATATTGACAAACACTCTGCCCAAATATTTACAGCATCATCGACATCCTAGCGCCGCAGGGCCCGAATACCCTTGTTCACGACCACAACATGCCCTTCCTTGATGACCATGAATATCTGTATCCTAGAGACGCGCGCACACAACTTACGCCCAATGCTACTCAGAAAGTCACTCTCATTGTTGCTGGATGTTATGTAATTGCGATAGCTATACTATGGTGAGGGGTCTGGCTCGTTCTCATCCTGTTCTGGAGTTACTGACAATTGTGTTGGAGGCATGTACCCATACTGAGCTGGATAAGTTAGTCTCTTCGTCCTCAGAATCCTGTCGTTCCGGCTAACTCGTCGGTCTGAATCTAGTTTATCCCTTTAAGTATGTCCAGCCCTTTCGACCTGACATTGCAACAGACTGACCCATTCCAACGATTGCTCACGGTCGGTTTCCACGAGGTAAGTGTGCACGCCATAAGGTCGTCCAAAGGCATATTCATTTCCGCAGATGAGCCATGCAATTGCGGGCGTGCTAACCTGCGCTACCATTCACTCCGTGGAATTGGACCGTCAGTAACGAGTTGTCTATGTGAATCAACCAGCACTCATTTAGTATACAGCCGACGAAGGGGGTGAAACTCGTATGTCTGGTGGTATACCCTGGATTACTCTGCCCGCGGGATATCTCGGCTCTTCACTCATCGGCGCCTGTTTGATCGCATGCGGATTCGATACCAACGCAAGCAAAATTGCATGTCTCGCCCTCGCTGGATTCTTCCTAATTACACTGTGGTGGGCCCGAAGGAATTGGCTGTACGTTTCCGTTGGTGTCTCATTCATCCGCATCACGTTCACATTCCTCTAGAACATGGGTGCTCATTCTGGGGATGACTGGCTTAATCATCTTATTTTGGTTTGTCAAAGGGGGCGTAGCCCTACGCTATTTTGTAAGCAGGTTTCTACTTGTTCATGCCAAATTTCATCTTGCCTCTAGGTTTTGTTCATTGGTGTAATGTCGGACCTCTACGTTCTTTGGGACGTGATTGGTGAGTGTGAAGGCCGATGTGGTGCCTCGTTATATGCTGACAGCCAACAGACGATACCATTGCGCGCAAAGTGAATAATTCAGATGCCTCCGCATTCTCTCGAATTTGTGGATGTTTCCCATCCCAAGGTTCGTATTTGCTTGCTCCTCACGGTTGATCTGGTTTGTGATCGTCCATAGTTTGGGGTGTCATCTGGCTTTTGATAGCCTTTGCTTTCTTCGCTGCAGGAGTCATTGTAGGGCTCGTCGCCTTCAAGGTACCTGCATTTGTTTTCCATTCTAAAGATGGCGTTGCTCATCGAAGTTGCAGGAATCGGCTGCCGAGCAGCAAGAACAAGCGCAGCATTTCCTCCCTGTTCCAGGATCCAGCGCTGCATTACCAGGATCCACAGTGCCGACTTCCCTGCTCGTCATTGTTACGAGCTTGCTTTGGAAACTCCTCGTCTGAACGACGAGGGCTGTGGATGGATTTCCGCTCCACTTCTCTCCATCGACGTTTGTGTATTCCGTGTGACGTATTATTTACGAATCTACATACCCTCCTTGTGTATTCAAAGATACTACATAGAACAAATCTGAAGTAGTGAACTGTTGAATTGTTGACATGTTTAGCACTGCCACTACCTTGACATCGTGATCTATTTCTACTTGACTGCGCTTCTCTCCTCTCCTCACTGGATGAACTACAGCAACTTTCTTGCAATGGTAATCACTGCCGAATTTCATAACTGGCGGGTCCTACATTTTAACCCAAGTCAGAAAGGGTTTCGTGCATCACCCCCCCCTCAGGCTACTATCGTCTTGGCAGATTATTACATAGACAATGCAAATGCGTCTATGATCTACTCTATGCCACCCAGTCTGTCAGACACGGTTGATGAATATCTGAATACCTGGCATCAAGAACTACAACTCAGTGACCAGGTATAGGCTAGACGAGCTCAACTGCCAGTGGTCCCATCCAGAGGGGGGATGCGGCACCAGCGATACCTGTTTCATCCAGATACCCTTCGCAGGTGTGTAGTCCTGGTCCAGTAATAGGTCGCTCCTCTCACTTTGTATTACAAGGGTCCGGCATCACAATGTATGTGTTTAATGCCGGTATAGCAAGCATGAATGTGTAAGACACAACACTCACCGATGATCCCACCGAGGCTAGGCTTGAAGAAAGCAAAGCGTTTCGAGGAATAAAATGAGATTGCTAAAACTGAGAGACGTACATGGTAGACGACAGGTATATATACTAGTTACAACGTGTGTGATACGTGAAGATGTGAAACGTGACAAGGTGAAAGGGTGAAAGAGTGAAACGTTACAGGAGAAGAAGAAGAAAAAGACAATCGTTACATTACTCCCTTACTAGATCGAAACGTCCGCGTGAGAATCAGGAATGTCAAACAGATGAGAAGGTAAATGGGTAAGAGAAGAGGAAAAGGCTTTGAAGCCGGGGTCGTCGAAGAGAGTACCTTTACCGGAACATGACAAACAATCGCAAACTTCTCGGATCTTTATTGTGAGTCCTCTGGGGGCGTCCAGGTGTTGCTTATGGAAGTCGAGGATAGCTTGTTTTGCATTTCCGAGTTCCGATATTGGTATCCATTCGCGTTCTTCGCGAGGGAATCCTTTCCAATGAATTAAGTATTCAATGCGTCCCCTTCGTTCGCGTGAATCCACAATGAATTTGATTTCTTGTTCGGGTTTTTGTGCGATGATGTCGGGAGGAGGAGGAGGAGGAGCAATTTGAGAAGGAAAGGTTCCGGGTGAATAGGGACGGAGGACACATTCGTTGAAGTTCGGGTCGATGCCACGCCATTTTTTATCGAGTTTGAGGCAGTAGGAACCGTCGTTATTCTTTTTCTCGATAGCGAAAGGTCCGTAGCGTCGATCATCGAGCTTTTTCATCGGGCGGTCCGACCGTATATTGGTGGCTTCAATCAACACGAGATCGCCGACTTTTAATTCCGGAGAAGGTCTTGCCTTTCTGTCGTGGTACTTTTTCATGTCCTCTTGGGCGTACTCTAACGACTTTCGGGCGAGATCTTGTAACTCCTTCATTTTAGAAGCGAAGTCTTGTGCTGACTGATTTCGAACACTCTTTCGATTTTCCTGTCGAATCAAGGGAAGTTGTCCGTAGTTGAGAAGGAAGGGGGAATAACCTGTGGCTTCAGATGTCCTCTGGTTGTGCGTGAATTCGGCCAGAGCGAGCCAATCTACCCAATCGGTTTGACGGTGGTTGACATATATCCGTAGGTACTGTTCTACCTTGGCGTTTAGTTGTTCCGTTAATCCGTTTGTCTGGGGATGGTAAGCGGTAGAGGGATTGCCTTCGATTTTCAACAGGGAATAGAGATCTTTCATGAAGGTCGAGACGAATTGTGATCCACGATCCGAGATAACCTTTCTGGGTGTTCCGTGTAGCTTGAATACGTGATCACGGAATATCTGTGCTACACCCATCGAGGTGATTTCGGTCGTTACAGGGAATAGGTGGATCATTTTCGAGAAGTGGTCTACGACGTTCAAGATCATGTTCTTTCCTTTTGATTCGGGGAGGGGTCCTATGAGGTCGACGGAGATGGTTTCCCATGGAGCATCGGGGATGTCGTGTGGATGGAGTGTCATCTTTTTTGGTCGTCTATCGACTTTGGTCTTTTGACAACGATCGCATCCTTGGACGTATGTTTTGATGTCTTTGAGAAGCGAGGGCCAGTAATAATGGGCCATGATTAGATCTCGCGTTCTTCGTACTCCAGGGTGTCCGGCGAGTGGATGGTCATGGTATAAATTTAGAACGTCGTTTCGTAGCGTTTGATCGTTCGGAATATACACCAGTTCTTTCCATCGCAGGATTCCGTCTTTCTCGGACCAGGGTTCCTTGTTTTCCTTGATGCCATTGCGCGCAAATGGTTCTCTTTTGTACTGCAATTGTTTCACTCGAGTCTCAATGGACGTCTTTTCCGTGGTCGAGGCACGAATTAGAGCATCGGGTAAGACTGTGATTGCAGTGTTGTCGAGTGTCACCCCCTTACTATGGTCTGGCCTCCGGGACAGAGGGTCCGCGGGATTGGATTTGCCAGGGCGGTGGGACAGGGTGAAGTGGTACTCTTGGAGGAACTGGAACCAGCGGGCTTGGCGGTGGGAAAGGTCTTGGGGCTGTTGGTAGAACTCAAGGTTCTTGTGATCCGTCAGGATGAGGAACGGTTCACTGGCGTCGAGGAGATATTGACGCCATTCCTTGAGAGCGAAAATGATAGCCAGAAGTTCGAGGTCGGCGGCGTGGTAATTGCGTTCGGCATCGGATAGCGATTTGGAGATGTAGGCGACGGGTCTCCACATATCATCGTGTTTTTGTGAGAGAATCGCGCCAATGCCAATGCCTGAGCCATCGGTTTCGACCTTGAATTGACCTTTATCGCGCAGCATCGCGAGGGAAGGGGAGGAACAAAGAGTGTTCTTGAGTTCTGTGAACGCTGACTGGCATTCAGACGTCCATTCGAACTCCTTCGACTTAGAAGTCAGAGCGTTGAGGGGGCGGGCAACGATAGAGAAGTCTTTGATAAAGCGGCGGTAGAAGTTTAAAAAGCCCAAGAATCCTCAAAGCTCTTTCTTGGTAGTCGGGACGGGCCATTCCATCACACCTTTGACTTTAATTGGGTCGGTGCAAACCTCATTTTCGGCAACAATCAAACCTAAGTATTCGATAGACGATTGCTCGAAGTCACATTTACTAGGTTTAAGATACAGGCTTTCCTTGCGTAGTATACTAAGGACTTGTCGAACTAAATCACGATGTTCGTCGAGGGAACTCGTGAAGATGACAATGTCGTCGATGTACACTGCTACTTTGCCTTTTGCGATGAGGTCGCGGAAGATGTGGTTCATCATGGATTGGAAGGTCGCGGGTGAGTTGGTCAGACCAAAGAACATTACGAGTGGTTCGTAGAGACCGAGGTTGGTTCGGAACGCTGCCTTCCATTCGTCTCCTTCTTTGATACGGACGTTGTTGTATCCCCAGCGGACGTCGAGCTTCGTGAAGTACTTTGCTCCTTTGAGTTTGTCCACTAGTTCGCCGATGAGGGGTAAAGGATATCGATTTTTGACTGTGATGTCGTTGAGCTTTCGGTAATCCTGTACTGGGCGAAGTCATCCGTCTTTCTTTTTAATGAAGAAGAATGCCGAGGCGAACTCGGACTTGGAAGGTCTGATGCGACCGGATTTGAGGTTTTCTGCGATGAACGCCTCCAGTTCAGACTGCTCTTTCGGAGTGAGGTTGTAAGTCTTGCAATCCACTTTATGGGTTCCAGGGATGATATCAATGGCATGATCCCATGGTTTCCTTGGTGGTAATGCGTCAAACTCCTCCTTGGAGAAGACATCCTTAAAGTCATGATACGTCGAGGGTACCATTTCTTCAAAGGACGTTTCCTTTTTTGCATGAGCAGCTGCTAGGTCGGTGGCGACGTTTCGTACCGCAAAGACCTCGTCCTCGTCATCATCTTCGACGTCGGCTAACTCTGGCAGATGGTCGTCTTTGCACTGGAACTGTAACGTTCCATTTTTCCAGTCAACGGTCGGATTGTGTAACTTTAACCAATCGTATCCTAGGAATATACTGTGCGTGCTTAGACTAGTGACCCCCAGGGCTATTTGTTCCGTATGATCTTGTATCATTAGCTCGGTGATAACGAACTCGGTTATAGCTCCATCTTTGTTTGGTGAACCGTCAGCATTGTACACTGTCACTGGTTGAGGCAGCTTATGTGTGCGTAGCTGATGTTTCGCGACGAACTTTTTATCGATGGTGGAGCCGGTGCATCCCGAGTCGAGTAGCACTATAGCTTCTACCCTTTGTCCGTCTCCTGATTCCAACGACGCTTTCAGCTCGAAGGCTTGGGCGTCACGGTTTCGTGATTTGACGAACTTAGGCTTATTCTGTAGTTCTCGGAGTACTAGGTGTGCTTCTTCCGAGGGCGCTTTTGCGAGCCATTCAATCAATTCGTTGTCCACTTCTTGAATTCGCGTTTCGTGTACGAAGGATCGGAGATGATGGTGACTTCGTTTATTGTCTCCGATCTTCACGGTACGCTGTATCCATTCGGTGGACCACACCGGGTCTACGGTATTGTGCCATTGTCGCACTCGTTTATGTTCTTGTGAAGGAGTTTTCGCCTCTTGGCTACTCGTCTCCGTCACCTTGGGCCGCTGAAGTATTTTAACTGCCCTTTGGCGCTCGGTCTTTTGCACCTGCGGGGTCGGGACTTTCTGGACCTTTTCGTCTTCAGCCATTTGTGCCAATTCCCTCATGTCGTATACCCGACCTTTGGGTAGTAGCGCCCTTTGTTGTATTATCGGGTCGTCGTCTACTACTTCCCATTGGTCATGGTTTACTTCAGTCGGGGTGATTGTTTCCGGCTGGGTCTTATCGTCAGACTCGATTTCGAGGCATGCATATCGATTACTATTTACAATACACTTCGAAACCGTATCTAATTTAGGGGCAGCGGTCGACCGCTTCACTGCCCTTTGGGAAAATCCTCCTTGTCTTTCTTTTCCTTTACCATCCGTCTCAACACGGCTATCATTTTGTCCGTTACCGAGATGGTTTCGTCGCCCAACTCGAGGACGCGTGCTTGGACGGGGCGTTTGCGGAGGTGTTCCTGACACAGCCACGGTTTCCCACACTTTCGGCAGATGCCAGCTGCCTGGGCGCGAGAAAGGTCCATTGGACCCGTGGTGCCTGGAACGGCGGAGGTGGATTCCTTAGGGTTGTTTAACGTGGTTGTCTCCACGGCCTTGGTAGTGGGTTTACTTGAGCTCCACTTCGAACTCCTGGAAGAATCGATGCCCTGATGGGCCTTGCGGTCTTCTTGTGCCTTGAAGGCATTTTGGGTGGCCACGAGGGCCTTTTCCCACAGCTGGATCTCGTCCGAGTCGAGCAGGTGGATCTGGTTCAGCTCGACTGCGCTGACCAGTTTGTTGTGCACGCCTTTGCGGGCGATGCTGACGAGGAGTCGTCCTTGTGTAGACCAATCATACTCTGCTTCCAGACAGAGTTGATTCATTTCGATGAAGTATTCCTCCACCGACTGGGAGGTGCGTTGGCGGAGATTAAGAAGCTTCTGTTCGGCTTCTTGTTGGAAATTGGGTGGCTGGAACTGTACGAAGAGAAGTTCCACGAACGCCAGGTAGGACATCGTGTTTATTTGTGACATCCTTGTTTGGAAGAAGTGGTCGGCAAACTTGCCAGCTGTGCCACCCTTCATGAACGACAGTTGTATCAAGATCTTTTGTCGTTCCGTGGGCTCGTTGTCGAACCCTGCGAGATAGATAACTACCGATCGGTTCCATTCTGGGAAGTCCTTCTTTTCCCCAGCGAACTCTGACGGCTTTCGGGCTACTGATTTGCCGATGTGCCCTTGGCCCACGGCTGGTTGATAAGGAATGGACATGCGGGGGCGATAAGCGGTGCGTGCCACAGGTGGGGCGGTCTGGATAGCTTCCCGTGTGAATAACAACAGGGATTGCACTCTTGGGGTCCTCGGGATGCGAACCCGGAATTGAGGTGAGGGGAGAACAGGCCGTGACGTCTCGGTTGACGTAAAGGAAGAGATAGAGGATGTGGGCGATGTCTGCATGGGGGCGTGCATTGAGGCAGACACGCCTTCTTCTTGTGGCGTATATGTGGGAGGGGGGCCTGCATTCTCAGGGTCGTTGCTGTAATCGATTGCCCACGCTGCAACCATACCGTGATAGGTTTCGAGGTCGTGGGTGTTGGTGGCGCGTGCGGGCATATCGCGGTGTACAGACGAGGAGGACATGTTTCACAGTGAGGTTCGTACTGGTTATTCAGGCGGACTCCCCAGTACTTACTCGAGAAAGCGGATGGATGGATGTAAGACTACCGTCAAGTGACAGTAGAATGGAGATTGGTGTGCTGGAAACAAAGTACTGCCACACGAGGACAGCGTCGGAATACACTCGCTTGGAACGAGAGGTGTCACCTCGTAAACTGGCTGGGATGAGACGGATTTGCCTGGCTACGGCACAGATTGAGCTCTGCAAGGCTATAACTCTTATTTAACCTCGAAGAGTTATCCTTCGAAGGTGCTTTTGACTGTGGCCAGCAGTTCCGTGTCACGACGGGATTCCCTTAACTCTGGGTCCGAGTATATTTTAACGTCTGGCGACATGAGCGCGTGATAGTACAGCGAACGCTCAGGAAGTGGGACTTGCGCAAAGAATCTTGCTAGGCGTATGTCTTGAAACGCGCTAGTTGTTGCCTTAGAGGTTGGGACACGTGTAACGTTGTCGAATAGACGGGTTATGCGGGCAGATGTATAGAGAGAAGCAGAGAAGGGCTCGGGGAACGAAAGGTTTGGCGAGAGTGGGATAGTTTTAGCAATTTGTAAGACACAACACTCACCGATGATCCCACCGAGGCTAGGCTTGAAGAAAGCGAAGCGTTTCGAGGAATAAAATGAGATTGCTAAAACTGAGAGACGTACATGGTAGACGACAGGTATATATACTAGTTACAACGTGTGTGATGAAGTGTAGTGAGTGATGAGTAAAGATGATACAAATCAAGAAAAAGAGGCTGTGGGAAAAAAACTCGCAGGTGTGTTGTTTATATAATATGGTGGTACAAA